>JAGVSQ010011390.1:0-12284 GCA_022683975.1 Rhyacophila evoluta | reverse complement strand
GCGACAGGGATTCTTGGAAGCGGCACGTGGTGTCCATATGCTCCACTTAGGGAGCAAACATAGAAGAAGAAGAAGAAGGAGTTATTAAAACAACTCGATATTGATTTGGCGTTGGTACTAAGTATATTTATTTTCAATTTAAACTTCTGTGTGGCTTTAAATTACTACTTTTAGTGTTAGTAGACCGCCAAAAAATTTAAAGGTAAGTCGTCCGTAGTGGTTAAACTTTGAAAATCCATAATATATTGAGTATCTAATAGGGATGAACAGAGGACTGGATTTTTGAAGCTGGACTGCCAAACTCTTGAAGACGACGTATAAAAGAAAACACAAACATTCTCAAACATAAAAATTTATTTCCATCTTAATTAATACAGTTTATAAACAATTAGTATACATTATACAATATATTCGTACTACGTATACAGTCTAATACTAATAATTCTTTTCAATCTTGACTTTTGGTCGTATTATATGATTTAGATTTGGATCAATTAAATGATTATTATCATGATCGCAATATAATCAATATTTCACAATTAGATGGCTTTCCGATATAGAATGTAACAGTCTCTTAATTATATAATAATTCGTGTAAGCTAGGCTTATAAAAAACATTTTTAAGATAAATATTCTAGTTATTAATCAAATCTTTGTTTAAATTTTATAAATTACTTTTAGTCTTAGAGACGTATGTTAATATTAATTTTACGATAGTTAATAGTACAGTAGAAACTCGATATAAAAGACTAATGCGGGCGAGGAGTGTGCGTTAAAACCGAAAGTTCGTTATATATAAAAATCGGTTTTCTGACTGAGTTTTTATTTATTATGAAAATAAACGACAAATTACAAGGCCAGTGAAGTTTCAAGAAAAGAATAAATACTGCTATTTTATTTATTCAAAGTGGAGCATATGGATCTACACAGTGTGAAGATATCCATTCCGACAGTAGATTATATGGATCTCCGCAATGTGAAGACGTCTTGACAGCTTATGTTTCACGAGAATTGTTGGTCATACAATTGCTCGACCCGATGTGCACCCAAATTGTAGGGAAAAAATAATGAATTAAAAATATTTGCAATTTATTGAATGGCATAATCAAATTCTATGCGAAATGAATAATTAAATTACAACAGCTGTTAATAATATCTGTCAATAGCTATTTCGGTAAATTTGTATTCTATCAAGCATATTCGTTCTGAAACTGAAGTATATGGATCTACAGAGTGTGAAGATATTCACTCCGAAAGTAGAGTATATGGATTTCCTCACTGAAGACGCCTTGACAGATTATTTTTTAGAGAATTGTTTACCAGACAATTACTCAACCCAAAGGGCATTCAGCATTTTTGAATTTAAAAAAAACCGACAGATGGGGAATCGAACTCGCATTCCCCGGACTCCTAGACGCGCATACTACGAACTACGCTACCGGGGAGACACATTTTTATTTTATAATTAAGTGCTCAAAATTACGAAAAAATTTCATAACCTTATCATCATCTACTGTTGTGATACCCAGGGTATCATTCATCTACTTTTAACCACTGTAAAACATTTTCTTCTTCTTCTCTAGTATTATTATAGACTCTTGTACAGAATCCAGAACCTTTCTAATTCTGTGTCTGCATCTTGACCAATATATAAATTCTCCCAGCCATTTTCTAATATTTCGACTTTCACTTTTTGGCGGATATTTTTTCCGTTATATCGAGGTTTTACTGTACGATGAAATTGTGTAGTGACATAAGATTTATTCAAATTTTAAAAAATGCAATCAATTAAAATATAAACACTATTCTTTAAAATCTTTTAAAAAATTAATTAAAAGTTAGCGAGATTAATTATCTAACTTTTTCAAATGTTCAAATATTCATTTATAAATATTTATGAATATATTTAATGATAATAGTATGCTTTTGTGCGTTAAGAATCAATTTATTAATATAGAAAACTATTTTAAGAATGCTTGGGTTGTATGGAGTTGAAATAATATAAAAAAATGTTTGGCTTATTTTTTACACTGATAAATCTAACACTGATAATTATAACATTTTGGTAATTTTACTGAATTATAATTCTACAGTTTTAGGGTTGTAGATACACAAAGGGTTTGCACCATTGCCAATAATTTTGTACAATATGAATCCATGAGAAGCAAAGTGAACAAAGTGACAAATGCTGAAAATTATTTAACACAAGTTGCGATTCAAACCGCTCACGATTATTTAAATAAAAAAGCTCAATTCACAAAAAGATACTATAGAAGTGCGAATTTACTTAGCTCATTTCACTTTTATGATAATTTAAAACTTGCAGAATATTAAAACGTAGTTTTTTTCCTAAAATGTCGGTTGGCTCGCTTCACTTCTCAGGGGACCATGTCTTGTGGTATTTTAATTTAGAATTATTAGTATTTTGTGGAATTGACAATAAAAAATACGTATCCGGCAGACTTAAAGATAACTTAGAAAAAAGCCCTAATTCATAATAATGGCAAACTTATAATATTTTAAATATAAAAATATTTTTTCCATTGATATTGAGAAATATTCAGTTTGTTGAGTAAAATATACAATCAAAAATAAAATATGTTTTTATTTGTATTAATTATATATTTTATTGCATGCTGGGTATAACGTGGATTCAATAAATAAAAATAGAGACGATAAACATAAACAACGGGCAGGATTGTAAATCATTCAGTGTTATGAGATCACGGGTTTGAGTCCCGCTGTGGCATAAAAAATACTTATTTAAATGTATTATATGAATTAAGCGACTAACAGATGCAAAGTATAATATCGACTCGTTTTAAGCAAAAGGCTTCAAAAAACTGAACGACAGACAAATAGAAAGAAATGTATACATTTTAATGAAATTTGGTAGGAATAAATGGTTAATTATAAGGACGATTTTGTAATGTTAATTAATTGATTTTTACGTTTTTCAAAAAAAAATACTGGCCTCGAATTATTTCGTATATATAATGAGCCCATGATGAGAAGTGAAGTGAGCCAAATGACGAATAAAAACACTTACAACTGTACTAAGATAACTCAATCCATATTTTTTATTTTAAGAATCACTTTTATGATAACCAAAACATGTAGAATATCATAACGCATGTTTTTCATAAAATGTCAGTTGGAACATTTCATTTCTCATGGGCCCATCAGAGGGGGGTAGTTCCAAAGTGAAATTGAAAGGAGAATATTTTTAACAAATGATTTTGGATGAGAGAACTATATGAAATATTTTTCAATATTTATTTTTATGATTGGAAATGATTTTGTCTACTGATTTACATGTTATATAGTTTTTTATACAAGAAATACTTGTTCAAAATCTTCACTTTTAAATTTTGGCATTGTGGAATAAGTTCACTATGGAGCTACACCCCTGATTTATCTTTGAAAATTATATGAATACTGTTTCTTATATTAATTAGAAAGGCTTTGCATAATTGAATGTAGTACTTAATTAGTAGAACAACCTGTTAATTATTAATATTACAACGTTATAACAATAAAAGAAAGATAATAGTTCCTTTATGAGATCATTTCTTCAAGGCTTCAAGTTTATTTCTACGGCCTGATATTTTGCTACGTGGGAGGAGTGTGTTAACCTCTTTTATGCCAGTCAAATTTTACAACAAGAACACCTGTAGGCCAGCAATTTTTAAAATGAAAAAAGCCGCTTTAAAATTTTAAAACACGCTTATCATGTAAATTTGTGAAAACTTTATATGTTTATCCAAGTTTTCGATTGGCATAAAAAACTCTAGTGTACTATTATTCGGAAAATATGTGTTCAACTTCGTGTAAAAATGTTTGCTTGAAGACGTAAAACATTAGTATTAGGTTCATTAGCTTCAAACTCATATACAAATAAATTTGAGGAGTTCATTCAGGAGAGCGATTAATTATAATAAATGGAAAAATCGATTGTTTAAATTAGTTATTTACTTTAACCACTTTTCTGCTAGTAATAACGTCATGTAAATGTTAATACTGGCGCTGTTTTTCAAAAAACACATGTTTTTACCTGCTACAGGTGTGACATATATATCTTCGTATTACTGGCAAACGACGTTAACGTGAAAAAGTGAGTTTTGAAATAATCGAGTTTTAATCTATGAGTCTCTCTGTTAAATAGATTTACAACATTTTTTTACGGTATAATGATTATACATTAAGACTCGATTATTTCCATACTCACTTTTTTTCTTTAACGTCTTTTGCCAGTAATACAACGATATAATAGTATATAAAAACACGCGTGTATTCAAATGCAACATTGTGTCAAAATTTCAAAGCAATCGGTGAATAACTTTCGAAGTTTTAAGATTTTGATCAAGCGAAAATTTACATTTTTATTTATATAGATCAATTTATCGTTTTAATAATAAATTGCAACGGTTAATGTTCTGCACATTTGAACAAATTTAATAACTTTTATTTTCGCAATAGCTCCTTATTTAAAGTGTATTTGTTTGTGTTTATAATAACCAAATGCAATGAGTATATTTAATGGCATTTGTAATACTTGCACCATTTTAAGAGGCAATTTTTAATTATTTATTGTACAATAAATTCGTGTTCCCAATAAACATCGTGTCGTTGAAAGGGTTAATGTTCCGAACATTTGTACCATTAAAGGGATGTTAACCCTTAGAGCACATTAATTTCCGCCTTTACGCGGTTTGCATTTACGAAAAAAATATTAAAAATTTACGAACATCGTTCCAAGAAATTATGTCGACTAAATCTTTTTCTATTTCATTGGTATACAGTGATAATTAGGCACTCTTCGTTTTTGCAGAGTATAACCATTTTATTATAAATATAAAACTAGGTAAGAGTCCAGTTATCCACCGATAAACTAAGCACGAAACGTAAAATATTTTTTAATAAAACATTAAAAATGTTTGGAAAACTGCGTTTATTTTTGATTTTCGAACATAGCACCTATTTTTTCATACGATAAACGTTTTATTTTACACAAACAATCATCGGTTCGCAAACTTCGTATAAATACTCCATAATTGATGTTTTATTTTCCTTTGATACTGAAATGATATGGATAAACGAATTATTATATAAGCCATAACGCACTTTCGTGATTATATACTGTGAATGTAGTGTGAACAGAGCATGTCAATAATACAAATCCAGGGTCGGATTTGAAATACATTAAAGATAATACTTCTCAAGATGAATACAAAATTAAAAAATAAGAAGCGCGCGGACATTCTAGAATGTGATATATATAAAAAAATATATATTTATGTATAAATGCCGCTCAAATTTCCAATGAATTCTCAAACCAAATTATACCTTCACAGCCATTGGGATGTTCTCCATACACTTTTATATTACGCAAAAAACTAATATGTACAAACAATACACAAAAATATAATTCATTAGATTGAAAATATTAAAACGTATTTGATATTATATTTAAAAAATTAAATTATTTTATATTACAATTATTCAATGTGAAAATGCACGTAAAATTATTTTCATCAAATCACAACGTATTGTTTTCAATTAAAATCAATTTATGATATAATAAAAAATCGATGGGAGAAGAAAATTTTTAATTAAAAATAAGCAAGGGTCGGCAACGTGTTAAATTTTTTTTATGGCAATAAAATATTTCGCCTGCGGTATTGAATGCTTACTGTTTGTTACATGTTGGACACTGTAACAAAAATAGATGAACTGTTAAATTTCGTCGACGTTTTGTTTATATAAATAAAAATAATTTATTTTATGTGCGTTTTACTATATATTTATTTAAATCTTTTCGCCGTTATGTTCTTTCAAAACACTTAACATAATGGTAATGATAAATGCTTCAAGTAACATCCATTTTTTATTGATTGCTGTTAGTATTTTTTGCATATAAAGGCTATGGTATACTGGACGCGATTTGTCGCGGCGAGCAGCGATCTAGCTGTATGCGTCAATTGCAACGAGGTAGCCGTGATGCGGTTGGTCGCCTTACGAGATGGAATGATACGTACAACTATATTGCAGCCTGCCGCGATGAATCGCGTTCAGTGTACCATAGCCTTAATGATAAACGAGTATGGTTGTTTAGCTTTCAAAATTATTTAGAAATGGTTTGCAAAATGGTAACTTTGAAATTATGTATGTTATATTATAATTTAGTCAAAAAAATATATGATGTTCGTATGGTATATATTTTATTTAATAGCTGTAGTTTACATAGGTTGCCGACCTTGATTATATAAAATAATTTTTGTGCGGATTTTGCAGACGTACAATAAATAGCACATTGTTTGCTTAAAGTTAATTATCACTAAATAAAAAATTCACAATAAAAAAAATACAAATTACAAAAAAATATCTCAGGAATACTCAATAATACAGGCCAACTATAATTATAAAATCTAAATTTAAAATAATAATAATTATAAATTAATACCACTCATTATGAGTTTAATACAAAAAAATAATGAATATCATGTATAATAGGATGTACTTGATCATTTCTTCTACAAGTTCAAAAATTCTATATCGTTTACAATCTTATTTATACTATAGATATGCCCTAAATAATTTAGGAGTTAAAAATAATTTATTCGAATAAATTATCAGAGCTTCCCAACCCGTGTGCCGTGATAAGACCGGGATGTACCACGGGGAATTTGTAATTACATAATTAAAGTAACAATATTTTTTTATTGATGTAATGTGTAATATATTTTGATAATAAATACTATAAAATTTTAAGTGTTAATACGCACATTTTTTCACTTATTTTATTATGGGTTTTCACGAGCTCCACATATCTTTTAGCTGTTGTTTCATCATGCGGTGTTCTCATTTGGCGATTTTGGCAAAGCGAATCGCTTGACCCGACACGTGGCCGAGAGAAATGACCGAATGAAATCTATAGTGAGAATCTTCGAACCAATAGTGGATCGATTTTATTCGATTTCTCTCGGTAACGTAACGGGTCAAGCAATTCGCTTTGTCAAAATCGCCAAATGAGATCTCCGCATTAGTGGCGGGTACTGCGCTGCGCATACGCCCAAAATACTTCCCTCCG
Source organism: Rhyacophila evoluta (assembly GCA_022683975.1). Taxonomy (NCBI): domain Eukaryota; kingdom Metazoa; phylum Arthropoda; class Insecta; order Trichoptera; family Rhyacophilidae; genus Rhyacophila; species Rhyacophila evoluta. The sequence goes on along the minus strand of JAGVSQ010011390.1, from coordinate 5,194 downwards.
TCCTAAGTATTGCACTATATGATGGGTCCAAACCTGAAACTACTAAGTGTTGATAAAGGACGAAGCAAGACAAAGAATTGTCAACTGCGTAGTATCCTGCACGGCGGCCAGATGAATATGCTATGCTTTCAAAAACAATAAGGTTTTATTGTTTAAAATATTTATTCAAATTGCAGGTTTGTATTATACATATGAGCGTATTAAACTTGAGATTTTACGGTAAGTATTTCTTGTAATAAAATATAAATGTATTTATAACTTAATAAAAGTTCTGCTTATTTTTGAAAGTGTTTCGTAAAAATATTTGTATAAGTGTGCCATGTTCTAGAAAAGGTTGGGAAGCACTAATATATAGTTATGTTTTTATGATATAGTAAACATCATTGCTTTATTGAATGTGGATTTAAAATTTATAATAACAGGCAATAACAGGAAAATAAATTATTTCAACATGGGTAGTTATCGTCTTAAAATTTTATGAACTGGTAGTGAATGTTTTAAACATAAAAAATATTCTTAATTGATTTCTTAAATCGTATTAATTTGTACGGTAACATCATACTTGAAGATACTTGAAGATACTTGATTGTTTACTACTGTACTAGAGTATAGTATGATAATATAAAAATGTAAAATATTTTCGCCAAGTATTACGAGGTAGATAGTTTATATCTTTATGTGCTCTTCTGCACCAATATTCGCGAGGGTCTTTTTAATACGCAGGGCAGTAAGGCGCGCAGCGGGATTGTGGTACCAGCACTCCTTCATTATTTTGGACATCGCCTGAAGAACTTGATCCGCTTGCCATCGATTGGGGATGCTGGGACGCCTTTGTTCAGTACAGACAATTCGTCGCATTTCTTCCAGAGAAGGATCCGGAGGCACCAAATCGTAATACGGTGGCTGATATTTATCGCATTGCATTCCTCCAACGCTGCATCTTCGAGCCATTTCCCAAAGCACTAGTCCTAAAGCGTAGACGTCCGATCTTTTGAAAGGATCAAACTGCTGACTGTCCATTGATTCATCCAAGACTTCAGGTGCCATGTATCGTTTTGTTCCGACTCTATTTGTTGCTAGAATATCAACAGTATCACGAGTTTCATCATGTCTAACAGCTAAACCCAAATCTCCGATAACGCACGTTAAGTTTGATTTGACCAAAATATTCTTAGATTTCAGATCCCTATGAGCTATCGCAGGTTTACCAGTGGAATGATTAGTGAGACCTTTTGTTCCAACGATATCCATATGAAGATGTGCTAGTCCTGTTGCGATGGAAAGGGCCATGCTTACCAAATTCACGGGATCGAGAGTTCGGACATTAAGAAAATCAAAGAGAGAACCGTTCTCGTGGTAATCGGTAATCAGCCAAAGCTGAGTCCATGTTCCGTTATCTTTGTTATCTGCAGCTATGAAGCCTAGAATATTTTCGTGTCTCAACATTAATGTTTGGTAAATTTCTGCTTCACGAAACCATGAGCATTCTTCTCTGGAAGAAAATATTTTTACTGCTACATTTTCACCTCGCCATCTACCTCTCCAAACCTCACCGAATCGCCCTTTGCCAATGATATCCAGGAGTTGAATTTGCCGAGCGATGGATCGTTGTACCAACAGAGGTAAACCTGCAGAACCAGATCCTGAAGTGGTGAGCTCGATCATATCGCGAATGGTCGCAGCTCCGAGGATAGGATTTGTAAGTTCGCAAACAGAATCGTCAACAGGGTAGAAAGATCTCGGCGGTTGCTTTCTGGGATACTTCTTCCTAGCTATGTACAATAATCCGGCGGCAACACCACATGCTCCAAATACAGGCAAAAAAATGAATGCAGCAGTCTTCCACTTACTGCTGCTAGATCCCCAGCTTTCGTGATGGTCCGACTTCACATGGAGTTGCAGTTTAACATCCTTGTTGCACATATGTTCTCTGCAACAGTATATCTTTACGGTATCATTGCGGGCATCCGTTGATAAACACAAAATAGGATTTTCTACTGGAAACATCATCTTACGATCGAGGCATCTATAAGAATAGGTGATAACACCGTTCTCCAGGGATGTAGAGGTGAAACAATAGCCATCGGTATCACACGTGCTGTTATTTTTAAGACATATATCACATTGACACTTGAGTGCGGCCACATTGTGATTGTTAGACACAATACAAATCAACAAGAGATATATTAACATACATCGTTTTTCAAAATACATCATTGCAGCTTTAAAATAAAAACTTCAATACACTCATGTCTTTTACAAACTGAATATAGTGTCTTCTTCCAAACTGCAAATGAATTTAAATGCTTTAATTGTCTTGAAGGCGGTATTTTGGGCAAGATTAAGGTCCAAATAGTTAATTTAGAAATGTTCAATCAATTGGGAAACATAAAACGATCAACGTTTCATGGTTCAAAACACTAAACACAAAATATAGAAAACTCACTCGTGGATTTTCTTCAATTCACTTCACTTAAACTGATGGATAATGTGGAATTCCCAATGGCTGAGAAGTCTGATGGAGATGAAGGTGTTTTGGAGGCGCTGTGGGCTGGTCGCACCACAATCCGCACTGCAGGGTAATAGGAAGAGCACCTAAAAGAACGAAGGCAGAATATCAATTCAGCTATGGTTCTGGCGACTTCGTTAAGGGAATACACTTGTCCGCGAACAAACATTGCCACATTAGTTGATGTGGTATGATTTTAAAACCAGATAAAAAATATAAAAAACTATATAGACGTATGAGGGACTTTTATAACAACATAAAAATACGCCTAAGAAAACACTTTCCACAATAAAATCAGGCATTGGTCAAGAATGAGTGAGTATGCTTCAACGTTGGATAAAACAACGTATCAAAGAACAAGTATTGTTAAATTAAATTAGAAAATAGGATTATTGTAATTATAACTTATAAATATGGAATTAAATACAACAAGAACACAGTTGTAATGGAATTAAATTAAAATACAAAACCTTAACACGATGGTCACAATATTATTTTAGAAACGACGAAGAATTGTATTACAGAATAAAGATAAATGTTCTGTCAAAAAGCAGTGAGGATCCAGAAATTACAAAAAGTTCAGAACAGTCAAAATTTTTAAAAATATTTTGTTTACCGCTTCTAAGTTTTAGAAGAAAGAACGACTTATGATGTTTGGTTGCACTGGTAAAAATACTGACGAAGATAAATTTTAGATAATGAATATAATTTGCTTTATGCCAACGACGACAAAAAAACAGCAGTAAGTATTTTTGGGGCAAAAACTAAAAATGCTGATATGCACAAATTTTAGGCACAAAACCACTCAAGCTGTCAATTTTCTATTTCCTGCAAATATGTCTTTGAAGTTGGACCAATTTAAAAACTTGTCTGTACCACTTAATATATTAGCTGTCAAGTCCATATGTAGGATTTCGAGTTCTTCTTTATGTTGGTACAGTGAAGAGTATTTTGGCTATACTTACTCATAGCAAACAGAGTGGGTTCAAAAGCTCTTCTATTTTACAAGGTGTTATGTGGATATAGGTATGTTTATAATAATGTTATTTAGTCTACCAAAAGTGAGCGATGACGAAGTGTCTGATGAAAAATATAAATACGAACGCATTGCAGGGAATTTAAAAAAATCAAATTCTATTGTTTGATTGTCAATTAAAACATATTTTCAATTTATAATGATGCTTAAATAAAATATATCGACCATGGAACGGGAATAAGACGTAGTCCTCAGATTTGTCAAAATAACTTTTTTAATAGTGTACACAACTTAATACTCAAACTTAATAATTCTGTCAAAAGGATGTAAGCTGCAAATGCCAAATGTGTATCTAAATTCAGTTTTTAAATTTGAAAAAAAAGGGGCCGTGAAATTTGCGACCAGGGAAAATGACTTCCATCACATCAATTATATTGGTTTTTCTTGCATAACTTATTAAATTAATGTCGGATATGATATTAATATAATAAGCTATTTTAGAAAAAATCAGTGAAATTGATTAGGTGGAAGCCCCTTTTCCTAGTCGCAAATTTCACAAGCCATAATTTTTTTAAACTTAAAAGCTAAATTTAGACACTAGTTCGGCATTTTCAGCTTACATTCTTTTGATGAAGTGTGTATTAAGATGTGTACATTCAGATTATGGAATAAAAGCTATTTTCAAAAATTGGGAGTTACATCTTTTTTCCTTTCCACAGTCGATATGACTACGCACGTGCAAAAGTCAAATTGCACTAAATCGCAGGTTTAATTTTTGTCAAGACATTTCACCGTTTAGCACTAGATAGTAGTAGTAGTCTCCTCGGTAGTGTAGTTGGTAACGTGCGTGCCTAGCAATACGGGGAATGCGGGTTCGATTCCCCATCTGTCGAATTTTAAAAATCCGAAAATGCAGGACTGGATGCCTTTTAGGTTGAGTAATTGTCTGACAAACAATTCTCGTGAAAATATAATATGTCAAGACGTTTTCACATTGCGGAGATCCATATACTCCTTTTTCGGAGTGGATATCTTCAACCTGTGTAGATCCATATGCTCCATGTTGAGAGCGAACATGGTATGTAAAAAAATATATATGTTTGCTGAACACGTTAAATTAAGCTATTGATTTATCTAGGTTTTAGTCCATTCTTTCTAATTCTTTATGAAATAACTTAGCTTAAACAATTCGTAATGTTGTATTGTATTTATTAAGCTATCGAAGATTATTTAAAATAATAAAAAAATTAAAAAATAATAGGTTATAATTCACTCGTAGTGGATTGTAGTATTCTATCGATTTAGTTAGAACTATGGCGTTATATCGATACTTCACCGATTTATTTACGTTTTGCGTGGTTTCAACACATTTTTTTATTTGTGGTTAAGATTTTTAACCACTTCCGCGAACATTTCAGCAGCCAGATCTGTTGACATACATCCGAGTAAACACAAGCTCGTATTTACTAGACGGCTTTTATAGAATGCTTTGAGTGACTCAATCATATACTATTATATATATATATACTCGTATATGTACCAACCGGGAATAAATACGAGATAATATGTAAGGGGACCGTTTTAAAACTTTTACTTAATCAGTTATTTATATATACATATCGTCGTCAACGCGAAAATACCTCCTATGTGTCATATATGAAATTGTTCAGGAGACACTAAAAACTGATTTTTGAGAGTGACAGATTATT
>JAGVSQ010011389.1:0-12284 GCA_022683975.1 Rhyacophila evoluta | reverse complement strand
TATAGAGCGAGAAAGTTTTCTGGTTTTCTTATAAAAATGAAGTAAGAGTATTTGAATACAGTTGGCTATCAAAATATTTAAAATATGAGGCACGGGACGTTCCGAGTCTGGCAGATAACTGCATGAGTACACAATAACGTAACATTACGGATCCCGCAGGCCAAGTGTTAAAAATAAAACGTATTCAGAAAATCATATTTCTATGTAACGGACGTTTGGCTTTAACAGCACCCCTCATCCATATTAGTCCTTTATATCGAGGTTCTACTGTACTGGAAATATACAATAAACTATCCGCCACATTGTATTAATAATAAATATGAAACAACGTATTGTTATACTAAATAGGTTATTTTTTTCATTTACGATGACTAATGTTGCTTTGTGAAATTTTAATTGAAACTTAAAACTGTTGGAAATTTTCGATCTTCCATATTGATACATCTGCGTTTTGCCAGTCGGGATATTCAGATTGCACGTATATGCACAATTTGCAAGTGTATACACGAACATCATTCATACAACATAGCTGGAGATACCAGTTGGCGAAACCTGAACTAAAAATAACTATTTATATAGTTTACAAATACCGAGTAGTTGACCTGCAATCAGTTTTTTATTAATATGTATTATAGTGATTGCAAGTTTGATTCCTACCCATTATGGTTTTTAAAAAAATCCAAAGTGGGACTGGACACCTAATATGTCGAGCAATTTATTGACAATCAATTGTCTTGAAATGTATTGAATGTAATGATGTATTGAAATCTGTCAAAGTATGTCTTCAAATTTTATTATTAAATTAAATTGCTATGGAGCTGAACTTGCTATCATAGTAGTTAGAATTAAGACCATCTGTATCTTCAGACAGTCATCTTTTGAAATTTTGTATATGATTTACATTATGGTTCATTAGAATTTTAAAATTTTGCTACAGGCAACTTATGGTCAGGTTATTGTATAAGAATCAGAATTGATATGGATGGCTGAGGGAACTAATGTAATGTGTGCACTAATAGAGAATGGTTGATGGAAATCAATCATAAATATGAAATTATCTGAATTTTTTCACTTTCACATCACTGCCTGATAATGCTGGAAGGTAAAAAAACCTCACTCGCAAACAAAGTAGATATGAATTATTTGTTCTATTTGTTCACTTATAATGTGATGAATGTTGAACTTGGGAGTGATAAATGCCAAAAGAATTTGTGGTTTGAAATAGATAACGGATTCTTACGTCATCATTTTATTATTTTGTAAACATAACATTGATGTCAGTATAAATCTTTGACATAGGAAAGGAACAGAAATGATTTTCATATGACACATTATAGAACAATAAAGCATATGTATAGAAATATCTGTAAAAGTAAAAATTGGATTGATTGTTGCAAAAAAATGGCAAGAAGAAGAAACCGTGATATATTATATAATGAGATGTGAGTTGGCGAACATTAAACTAGACAAGAGTATGCAGCAATTATGGTTTAATATAATAAATAAAATTTATGAAATTATGACACTTATTAAATTTTTCTTATAGCAATCTAAACTACACAATGGAATACCAGTCCGCGAACAGGTATATCTTTTTACATTATTACACTTTGCTGCACCACATATAACTACTTTTGGAGGATCTATCGGACCTTGTACTTTGATGGGATAGTCTATGTCAGGCGGCATAGAAACAGTAATGCCATCTTTTGTATTTCTGTAGGTAATAAAAGGAACATTTTTCTTGATAGGTTTATTTTTATATCCGCCTTTTAATACTTTTGACTCTTGCTTTTTTAAAAGTCTTTCCATCGTCTTCTTCTTATCCTTTTCTCGTTTTTCGTCAGCAAGCTGTTTTCGTTTTTGTGACTTTAGAGCGGCTTTCTGAATTGCTTCTGCAGTCATGACCTTTTCTTTATATCCAGATGGTAATGCTAATAATACTTCGCCTCCTGGAAAAACTTCTTTATCGTTTCCCCGATCGTACATAGCACGTTGCCGGGCGGTCATCATTTTAGGATCTTTTGGTTTTATTTTTTTCAGTTCATCATCCACCTTTAATTTAAAATATGCAAAAATCATACATTATTATTATTACCATCACAACTTGGGGGTTAATTCAGAAAGTATACTAAATAACTATTTACCATTCAAGACTTACATGTATTTTGTACGTCTGAAACCTACGAGTATTGACACTATACAATATCAACGGATAATTATGAAATACGAATTTTTTGAATAAAATAAAATCAAATAAATGAAACTTGTTTTTAAAAATCAATTGAAATTATCAGTGGGCCGTGCATTGTAATGTTTTGGTTTGTAATATTCAGCCTTATATTGATTTAAGTTACAAAACAATTACCTCTTCAAGTTTTCCAGATTCAATAGCATCCAGCCATCTTTCTTCTTCGCTTGAAGTTCCACTGTCTCTTCCTTTTCCTTTTTTCTTCTTTGTTACGACTTTTGGGGACGTGTTCACTATGGGACTGGGAGGTATTTTTCTTTCTAAAAATTTACTTGTTTGTGCTTTCAGTAAATCTGCAGCAGATGTGGTAGGAGATTCCTTATTCATTTTAATCTTTACTTTGAATGCCGGTTTTAAATCTATGCCATCTTCAAATGACACATCAATGGATGCATCACTGTCAAAATCTTCTAATTGGTCTTTTCTTTTCTTATGTTTCTTGTGCTTATGACGTTTGTGTTTCTTTTGCTGTGAATCCATTGTTTCTGTGGGAGTATTTAAAATGAATTAACAAGAAATTAATGTTACAGTTTCAAATTGAAATTTAGCTGATTTCATTATGTTAGTCACAGAAGTTTAGCAATTTTTATGCTTAAGTTGGAAGCGATATTCTCACATCACTTATATACTTAGGCGTTTAAGCTACGCATGTGCACAGCCCGTCATCTTTCAAATATTTTACATAATGGTGATCGCGTGCGCGGAAATGACGTGCTCTGATGTAAATAAAGAATAAATGATTGATCATTCAATATTTTGCTGACCAGTAAACACTGAAATAAATTATTTGAAAAATTATGTATTATTTCATTTATAATATTTTAATCCTATACTACAGAAGGTAAACGCGATGAACAAGTGATGATCTTATTGGTGATAATGAACAGAAACATGACAATTTTTTTTAATTGTTTTTTAAAAATATCACAAACGGATCAGTAGATTTATGGTTGTTAGGCTTAGGTTTTTTTTTAAATAACTTCTTGTATTTTAGGAAGGCAATATTTAGTTTAAAAAACTGCCTTCAGTGTTATTTTGGAGTGCTACATTGACAATAAACATTGAAACGTCAAAATATGCAAGTGATGTGTGAATATCGCTTTCAACTTGCTAGAAATTTAATCTTGCTTTTTGCGAAACTTCTGCGACTAACTTAATAAAATCGACTACATTAGTATTTAGCCCTCTTGACATATTGGATGACTTAAGAAAGTCACAACCTAATCAGCCGGTTCTTCAAATTATCCAGATAAATATCATGCCAATTATAGGTATACGAGATAAAACATCGACAGTGGGATGCGACAAATGATTAGAGGAAAGCAAGTGCATTAAATAAATAAGACATTAAGCTGGCTGCTTATGCATTAACGTAAAGAGTGTTTTAGATGAAAACAATGAATATTTGAAGCTCGATATTCCAATAATATTATCAAATATCATTATTATCCACTAAAATCACAGGACTAAAGCGGGAATGGAATAAAAACATTAAGTTGAACTATATTAAAATACACTGTTCATCACATAATTTAATTACCAATTTTGATGTTCTCTTCAGTATAATTAAATTCCTTTCGTTTACCCATAGCCAATTTATATTTCCACTCTATCTTTCCACATTAAAAACCCTAACATAACCCGCGAGTGAAAAGACGTCAAAATGTATGTCAAAATCTGAAGCCGTAGACTAGGAAAGCGTATGAAATTCAAACCGAAATAGACAATAATATTATGTATACCTAATAATTATTATATTCATTTGTTTTGATTTTTCCATAAAACTTCATACCGTTGTTTTATTTATAAAGTATGAGCTTAAGCTGTTTCACATGTTTTATGATCAAAAAGATAACATGGTAAAATGATCGTTTTTTAGAATTATTTACTTTAATTTAATTTAATTATTACAAAAAATTTACTTGATCAATAGAAAAAAATATTCTAAATGTATCAAAATGTTTTTTTAGGAAAAAGTTAATATATTTTAATGAACAAATAATAAAGTAAAAAAAATCATAATGCAACTAGTCGAAATTAATAAATATGGACAAAAAAATTAAAAGGCATAAAAAGTATTTCTTTATATTTTTATTTTGATTTATAACGTTGTAATTAATAAAGAAGCGAATGCGCTTGCAAATATTTACATGTAATCAAAGTCCAACAATTTTTTTTTTTTAAATTCCATAACTGCAATAAAATTTAAATAAACAAATGTGTATTTATATTTAAAATGCAAAACAATAGGTTGAACAAATGGATAACAATAAATTATTTTTTAAAATATTATGTTTGATTTGATAAAATTTATTTGCTTTTATGCCTTGGAACAAAAATTATAATAATAAATAAAACATATTTATTATTATTTTAAAATTATTCTTATTTTTAACCATGTTTGGCTTGAATGTGGAGCATGCAGATTATAACTATTTTAATAGATTGTTATTTGATTAGTTTTCATCCAACGTCTCAAATATTAGGATCCATATTTTTTATTTTTATAAATCATAATGGATTATTACATATTATTTTATCATATCCTTTCTGAAAATAAATCATATGAATTTCAACAATATAAAAACAATAATAAAGGACTTTCCACCCGAACTTTTAAGTTTTACATTTTTGATTTTTAAGAAAATCCTTATCTATACAAATAAGGAATTCGTGTGCCTGGAACATCTGCTCGAACCGCTCTGAGATAGCTGCACCACTGATTATTTAATAATGATGATGTGTTAAAGTACTTATTTCATACTTAATTTGGAATTCTATATAAAATCTTAAGTTCTGTAGAAAATTCACAATTAAATATTGACTATGGAAAAGAAAACGAATGTAACCCTCAGCTTTTTAAAAATCTCTCTTTTTTTTCGATAACCACAATGTATAAAAATACAAATTCGATCAAAAGGCTGTAAGCTGAAAATACTGAATTAATATCTAGATTTAGTTTTTAAGATTGAAAAAAGATGGTCTGTCAAATTTGAAACCAGAAAAAAGGACGTCCGCCACATTAATTTCATATATTTTTCTTTAATAACTCAATATAGAAGATTGAATAAATAAAAGATAAGTTTTAGTCTTCATGCACTTGAGGTAGGAGCTACGATAACAGAGCAGCAGCGCGGCAACACGTTGTCGTCAAACCAACTTGCTCACTTGCTCACTCACCTATTTATAGCTATTTTGCATCTTTATTTCCGACGCTCTGCCGCCATCGCTACTATCATAGCGCCTTAAGGTAATATTTATTTAATATTTTGACTTAAAAGCCTAAAATTATAAAAAACATACGTTTTTGTCCCTCCTGTAATATTTATTAGGTGTCAGTTGCGTCCTTTTTTGTTCTGCAGTCGATGTATATTAAAATAATCTGACGTAAAAACAAATTTCGATTTTACAAGCATTAATATTAAACACGTATTTCTTACAGTGGCCACAATCAACCCTTGTAACATACCTATCCCTAAAGCATAGTATTGGTGCTTATCTACTATAAGAACAACGCTGCACACTAGCAAGTAAGATTAATTAATTAATAGTCATCTCTCGCTTTCAATCGGATCGAGATGAAAGCATTCGAGCCTTTTTATTTGGAGGCACACAACGTACGTATATTTCGTTATCTTGTTAAGTACTGTAGCTTGTAAATCTATGTTAAAGTAAGATATTACGATAAAATTCTCTTAGTATTAAATTATTTGAATAAATTTAACTCCATATTTTTAAAAATCAATACTAAAAATATTTACCAAACGAGCTATTTCTTGTGTGCTAAATAAAATAATATTCCAATTGCAAAATAGTTTTTTTTTATTATTTCTTGGTTTGCTCAAAAAGTGGATCATATCGATCTCCAGTGTGAAAATGTCTGCTCCATGAGTGATACGAATCTTCACAATCAGGACCGTAGGGTAAATTTTCTCAATATGATGCAAGTCTTGGAAATGCCACCCTTTAAATATTTTTATTAAATACCCGTAAATAAAGCATTAACCGTAAACACGAATATCGGAATAATAAAAAGCGATATAAAAAGCACTGTGTAACGATTTTGAATTATTAAATGGTTCAAAATGTACAGTATGCATTTTGATTTCACTACTTATGCCGTCCCCTAACGGTGCCGCCTGATGCGGCCGCTTCTCTGTATCATTTCACGACACGGCCCTGCTTATATTATGAAAAGCTGATAGATTATTTTTCATTTTTTTTAACCCAATGCGAATCCAGTTCTGAATTTTCGGATTTTTAAAATCCGACGGATGTGGGAATCGAACTAGCATTCTCTGAGATCTACGTTACTGGGGAGACCTTTTTACTATATAATAAAATACAAATATCTCGACAGGTTATTTTTCACGAGAATTGTTTGTCAGACAATTAATCAACCAAATGGCTATCCAGTCCTGCATTTTTGGATTTTTTGAAATGCGATAGAACCTGCATTCCCTTAATGACCTAGGCGCGCACTCTAGCCTCTACGTTATATAATATATAATATATATATATAGACAATATATAATATATAATCATAAACATCACAGTTTTAATCGGAATATATAATTATAAGAGAATTCAATTATTTTACAAGAGAATTTTATGTAAATGGATTGTTTTTTTAAGCGATAACAAAAGCAGTTATGTTAAATACAAGACGTCAATTCGAGGTGTTTTGGGATGCGATAAGTAATCATTGCGGAACACTCGTAACTGCAAAGTTATAAAAACAGTGAACATTACCGCTTCCTTGCAGGCTATTTGTTATAGTAGTATCTGCGGCTTGGACCAAGAAGTGAGCGGAAGGGGCCGCCGGGGGGAGGGTCGCCGTATCAGCTACATCCCATCGCGGGGCCATTTCACGACACTGAGTTTTTCCTCGAGAGCGGCGTCTACGATGACGTAGCGGGCGGCGGCGTCGGGTTAGTACGGAGGGCGGTGAGGACAGAGGGCGGGGAAACGGCGTCCGCCTATCGACCGCCGGCAGAGCCTGCGCCGAGACAGTAGCGAGTGTAGCGGCCAGGCCGCAGGTCGCCTCGCCAATGCGGAACGACACTTTCATCCGTCTCTCGGTGTTGTGCATGTGAATCGAGTGGCGCGAACGAAGAGGTTATCGTACAGGAGAAATCAGGTACGTGAACTTTAAAGATTCTTCAAGCACTCTTCGGCCTTATCTGATACAACAGAAACACGATAAAAATATTGTCGCTTTTTCCGATTGTACCTTTTGGCGGGGACGTGTTGATGCTTTGTTTGACGCTAGGACAGCCGTCAGGGTAACTGTCACTCTATTTTTTTCTCACGTGGCTTTTAAACCGATCTTATCGTCGATTTTATACTCATAATCTCACAAAAAAAAATATTGTGTTTACGTATCAATGATTGATAGCTATTTTCTTTGATACCGTAGCTTGATTATACACTAAAAAAACTTATAACCCTACTATATTTTCCAATTTCTTGACAAGTCATTTAATATTTTCGTAAAAAACATGACATTTACGTGTAAAAATTTAAAAAGCAAATTTGAACAAATCGCTTTGACTCGTCACAGAAAAAAACTACACGAAGTCATTCATCAATTTACGCGCGTAATCGTTCTTGAACAGTTCAGTCACAATGAATATACGTATACAGCTCATATAGATAAACAACATAATATTATATACAATTTATTTAATCGTAATTTAATTATCATTTCGCTTTTCATTTGTTATTACAAATATATACAGTATATGGATAGAAAAAAATTGTAAGAAAAATGATTTTTTTAAAAATGGAAGTGTTTTGGTTTACGTAAAAAATGACGTTTTGTCAAAAATGAGTTGTTATTTTATATATTCTGGTGATCATTTGAATACATTTCAATGGTTTGTTTTAATAATTGGTAGAATATTATGTTATGGTTCATAGATGTTTATATTATACGCAGTGCTGATATTTTCGAAGAAAATAATAATTTGGTAAAGCTAAAACTATTTGCGCTTGGAAAATAAACATATTATTTCACGATGTGATGTGTGTGCGATTAATTTGAATAAGCAAATTGTCAAATAAACAACTCGGAATATAACAATATTACATTCGTGCCGTGTTTTTGTAATTAATGTTAGATATTTAAAATAAACCGGCGTATTTAAATTATCATGTATATTAGACAAATATACGATTATTATTTCAAGTGTATTGTTGTAAAATTTGGTTAAAATTATAAAGTCAGTGATGTTGTCATAATAATAATAGATGATTACTTATACGGTTCACTTGAAATGTGATAAATGTGAACATTTTTTTCATAGATTGATAACATTAAATAACGTGTATTCGATTTTTGAAATTTAAAAATAAAAGAAATACCAAATTATACATTTGATGATTTAATTGGATGTAGTTAAGCAAAAGACATCCATGACACATAGTAATAAAAATAGAACAACGCGATTGAAATTTTAATGAAACAAATTAACATTTAGTATGAATTTTGTATTACTTAGATTGTAGTATGAAATTAAAATACTTACATGGCATATACTACATCTTTCTTGATTATTAGATTATTTAAATATGTATTATTATAAAATTTATTGAATATTTTGTGCTTGCTAATTAAATTTTTGGTCGTTTTGTGCTTGTATTTTCCCATAAAACCTTTCATTGGTTGGTTGATGGGAGTTGGTTATATTTAGTGTACATTTTGTTTATAAATATGACAATATATTGATACAATATAATACAACAGTATATACTTATATGTATTGAGAAAACATGTGAAAGTAGCATTATGATAAAACTTGTAATTTAGAATAGGTATGGTCACAAATTTATTTTAATTAAGTGACCTTTTATTTAAATTTTAAAGCCGAAAACGTTTAATCCACATGGACGTTTTGTATATATTATTTTTCGTAAATTGTTAGTATGCTGGTTAGAATAAAAAATGCGACAACTTCTTCTGGATGTATACTTTTAATTGGGTGTTTTTGCCATATTAAAGTATTTATATTGTTGAAGCATTTTATGCAGTTAAATGAAAAAATTCAATGTACCATTTGGACGTTTTTTGCTTAACTATATCCAATTGAACGATACATTAATTTCATTAATATGATATAGTTATTGATTTCATACGACTTCCCGGTTGCCGTAGTTGGTAGCGTGCGCGCAAGGCAATCCAGAGAATACGAGTTCGATTCCCTATCTGCTGGATTTTAAAAATCTGAAAATGCAGGACTGTGGATACCCATTGGGTTGACCAATTGTCTGAGAAAAGATTCTCGTGTAAAATAATCTCCACTTTGCGAACATGGAATAAAAAAATATATATAATTAGTTTGACGAAGAATTTTAAGGAATAGTAATTGTTAAATCATTAACTATCCTTCAAATTACACAAGGAGCTTCGTTAAAATTAAAACACCCTCAAAGTGTTCCGATAGAGAAAAATATTGGGAAACCCTACCGTAGAGTGACAAAGTCGAGCGCTTATAAAAGTGGCAGGAGGTCCAAGAAACAGTATCTAAGACCTTGACTGTTGTGGACTATGATTCATATCGTTATTATATAATTTTAAATTTTCATAATATAAAAATTTATGACCTAGTAACCTTCGACATCTTCGGGCTGTATGATTTGTGACGTGATTATTAATTTAGCATTTATATATACAGTGATATTATATAAAATAGTTTAGCATTTATATATATCTACGCACAGAATATTAATTGTATTTCAGCACCTGCTTATTGTATTTGACAACTATCAAAGAATGCTTATCCCAGATAACAAATTACCTTAAAAGCTGAAAACATTTGCTGCAATACTTTTTGTATCAAAGTACAGGAGTAGCCTGTCAGTGGTAATATCAATACAAAAGCCGTGTGTGTTTTACTAAATTGCTTTGGTTTTCCAAACCTTTTTCTTTAATGAGAATAAGTTTGAATGGAGATTTTTTGATAAATTTCTAAAATATGTTTAATTTACATGAATATGTGAAGTTTACTTACTTCTTAAAACTCCTTACAATAGTTTGTTTTTTAAATTGATTTTTTATAGGCTTTAATTTATTCTTATATACTTTTTAAAATTATCATTTTACTTATGTAGATAAAAAATGTTTCATATACAATTCTGTTCTATCATTTATTATAATGGGTTCTAATGCGATAATATCGTCTGCGGAAAGAAAAAAGGATTTAACCTTCAATTTTTCAAAATAGCTTTTATTCAATAATCATAATCTATACAGCTTAATACACGTTCTATCATAAGGATGTAAGCTGAAAATACCGAATTTGTATCTAAACTTAGATTTTAAATTAAAAAAAGGATGTCCTGTGAAATTCTCATCCAGGAAAAAGGGCTTTCACTTATTGAATTTTATTAGTTTTTCTTAAATAACTTATTAAATAAATATCACATTGAGTAAATAAAAGACCAGTTTTAGTTTTCACGTACTTGAAGACTGTGCCTATGTAATGTTTTGACTTTGCTTTAAAATTATGAAATAAACCTTTTCTGTGCCTCCTGTGAAACTTGTCATATTTGGGTTACGTTCTTTTCCCTTTCCACAGTTGATAGTAGTATGCCATGTTTTTGAAGATTTATTATTAATGTTTCCAGTGTGCTTAATATTAGTAAGTTTATGCGTAACTCTTTGTAAATTAATGGTGTTGATATTAATGTAACAGTATTCCCTCTATGCTTTTCAACAGTCATGTCAATAGTGCTCTATTGTAATGAGATTTATTTTAGATATTTTCGACCCTAAATCACACATCACATTCGAGCTAACAAATTTCCATGCTATCTTTTATGAGTTTCAAATAAACAGAACGTGACAATAACAGTTAAATTAAATAAAGAGTAATTAATTTTCAGGAAAAATAGTAGTATAAGGTTGTTACACAGCTGCTAACTTTCCCGGATTAAATGGGACAGTTCCGACTTAACGTTCTGTATCACGCTTTAAATATTGACGTATATGCTGCCCCGGAAATACAACAACCGTCCTAAATGTCCCAAATTCAATCAGGAAAATCCGCATTTTCTATATCGACTGTCGAAAGAAAAAAAGGCGTAACTCACTTAAAACAAATTTTACACGAGACACAAAAATCGTTTTTTTTTAATGATATTGAGCCAAAGTCAAAACATTAAATATGCACAATCTTAAAGTGCACGAAGATTAAAAACTGATGTTTTATTTACTCAATACGATATTAATTTAATAAGTCATTTGTGAAAATCTAGTAAAATTGTTTAGTTGGAAGTTCTTATTTTGGTTGCTAATTTCACAAGGTATTCTTTTTTTGAACTTTAAAAATAAATTTAGACACTAATTAGGCATTTTAAGCTTATATCCATTTAATAGAACGTTTATTAAATTTTATAAATTCTGATTATCGAATAAACGCTATTTTAAAAAATGAGAGTTACGCCCTCTTTCCTTTTCACAGTCAAATTGTTATCAAGTTGTTATTTACTTAATACACATCTCTCCCCGCTGAAGAGGAGAAATTCTTTCCTGTTTCTCTCTTCGATTTTTGAATTCTATAGTCCTTACTTATTGATTTAAACAATATCATCAAATATAATTTGATATTTAATATATATACAATTTAAATGACAAAATTGGTCTAAATCCGTGATGAATTTAAGGATAAAAAAATGTACGTGGAAGCCTTGTGTCACTTTAAAAGTCATAGAGCGGCACAAGAGCTGACTGGTGTATATACTAAAAACACCTTTCCTTCTTTCCGTTTCATTTTCCGATCAGGGAATTCCGGCATCCTGGAAAACCGTTAAGCACTATTTACAGGACATACTCGGCGGAATTAAGGACTAATGAAAAGTGAATGGATACAAGGAATTTTGTAGGAAACATGTAGTGATCATATCATACACATTAGGTTTCATTTTACGTACGTCCAGGATCTTTTCAGATGTTAAAATACTTAAAACTCTGTATAAGTCATTAGTTCGAAGCAGGCTAGAGAGTGGATCGGTTGTTTGGGCCCCGAATCAG
>JAGVSQ010011388.1:0-12284 GCA_022683975.1 Rhyacophila evoluta | reverse complement strand
GCTTATTACACCGCACTTAGTAAGAGTAAGGGTGCCTTGAAATTGTGTAGTGTAAGCGGCCTTTAAGGGTTGCGAAATGTTCTTATGAAACTAACTTCACGTTCAACATCATAATACTGTTGCATAACGTATATTTAATGCTCAGAATACTTTTCGTCGTATAACTAATGGATAAATTTTCGTTTTTTTTTTATCATGTTCGCTTCAAAAGTGGATTATATGAATCTACACGTCATAAATATGTCCACCCCTAAAATTGAGTATATTGCAATGTGAAAACATGTCGTGATTTTTAATACGCCTGAATTGATTGTATGCCAATTGCTGAATTTTCAGATTCTTTATTAGACAATCTAATATAATAAGAGATAGAAATTAAACTTGATTAATGTCTGAATTTATTAAAAGGGTCGTGAATATGTTACTACTTTTTTCCCCGACCGATAGTTTTATGCATATAGATAAATATTTATTCGTTGTTTACTTTTTTTGTTGAAGATTCATCGAGATTTTGATTTATTGTTATTGAAACGCCAGATTACGTCTATCTCGCAATTAAATACCGTTTTTGCATAGATGGTGGTTCATTACATACGTATATTAAATATTTATGACCTGGTGTAACAAAATTATATTTTCTATTAATTTCATATCATTGCTAGATAAATGATAAACTTGTGTGGAAAAGTGTTTAATATTATATACGAGTACGTAACGAGATAATAAATTATGTACGTACACATATCTTAAGTATAAACATTACTGATATCAATTTATTTTCGGATCATTATGTAAATATAATATGTCAATGTAAAAATTAGATAAAATGCGACAAAAGTGTTAGGCAAAGCAATAAATAGAGCGATAGCGTTGCATGTCGACTTATTGCGCGCGCATTTGCCCAAGTGCAATGCTTGCTAGCGGCTAAAGGTAAATTACCTTCGTAGGGCCAACGTCCTCTGTTACAGGTAGGCTAAAGGGTTAAGGAACCCAATTGCACTATATTACAAACCATTGAACTTGGTCTCTGTCGCTTACTAAACTCACTCGCTCCGTTTTTATGGCGAATCGCGAAGTGGAGCCGTGAGCTTTGCTTCAGCGAGTCTAAACCTTTTGCCATCGAAACCAATTTAAAAGTGGATTTAAAGGAACCAACAGCTGCAATAATCAGTTTTTAAATTCACTAAATCCGTTTATTTTATTATTTCACATGGCAATCAAAAATCTTGACTGAAAATCTTCACAGCTACCAACTATTTTAGTAATATTTATATAAATGCGTGGGTATCCACCTAATAATATTATTTAAATGTCATCATAAACATTCGTGGACGAAGATGTATGTATCGAAATATAATTTCTAATATTAAAACCGTAGACATCCACAATATCATGCACACTCTAGTGTACTATAATAAAAAAACGTCCATTCAGAGTAACTCTTAGAAATCGTTTTGAGATTGGCTAACGTCTATTATGCCACAGCATATATGTTGAATGTTATGACGATATTGGGACATAATAGTTTTAAAGCAATCGTACTTTTCATGTATGAGTTTGATACATAAATACTAAACCAGAATTACCAATGGCCGAAAAATGCAAGCAGCAAGCGAACTGTTACATGTAAAAATACTATAAGTAAATAATGTTGATAATCGTGGTGTCACAATTGAAACAACTATCGACAAAGTTAAGTGTGCCCGGTAGCCGAGAGGTTAACGTGCACGCCCCGCAACCAAGGGATGTGGGTTGAATTCCCACACAAATTGCAGGAATGTATGCATATACTCCACCATAAAACCTTATAGATCCACTGCGGCACTTTCGGAGCGGACATTTCTGTAAAAAAAAAAATTTGAAATTAATATGTATAATATTCATTTAATCATGCTATTTATTGTATTATAAAATATTTATTAAACCAACATAGTATAATATATTTTTTATTATTATTTTCTTATCAAACACGAAGTGGTATAGGTGTGGCACACGCATATGTATTTTGTTATTATCGCAGAGTTGCGTGAGTGGCCGCTTGTGTAACAAACAATAGGGTTCTTGCGGGTTCACTGTACTTGCTGCTTGATTGCTGACAGGTGATGCACCTGTTCCAGGTAAAACAGCTCTGTCATGTGACCAAGGAGGGTTCACTTGCTGAGGGTTACCTATATCAACCATTATGCCATAGTAGAATAACTAATATCTAACTTACTCACTGTGTCTAACGCATTCATATTAATACGCTATAATATATTATAATAGATAAATCGAAATATTGTTCACGGCCTCCCAATATTTCAAATGTATACTTACAAACTATACGAGAACATAAAAATACTAGTCCATACTTAAAAAATAAATAATCTAAGCCGGCTGAAACCTTATAAAAGGTTTATTTCGGCTTTATCAATCTAGATTTATATAATACAATACTTCCCAAACTGTGATTCGTGAAAATTTTAATTTTTTATTTTTGCTCGCCTTAATGTAAGTAAATTATTGAATGTTATTCGGAATTCTCGTTTTTTACATCTGTAATAATTTATTTTTCGGTCGGCGCGAATTCTTGTTATCTAATTTAGTGGGACGTGTCATGAAAATTTTTGGGAAGCACTGGTATAATACATATTTTCTTCGTAAACTACGTTAATATTATACCATAATAGTATTTATAACACATTGTCTTCCTTCAATAAATGTGTAAACAACGATGATGATAGTTTTGTCGCAAATGCTATTTTTTGAGGATAGGTCGTGAATCATTCGGAAAAACACTGATGACTCACGTTTTACACTAAAATATACATGATAAAGTATGTTAAATAATTATGGGCAAATGAAATATTGACGCTGATGTTTTGTAAATGTTCTGATGTGATTAATTGTTTTGTTGGCTATAACAACAACCAACAACTGCAGTATGTGTTACAATGCTCGTAAATTATTTATTATTCTGGTCGACAAACGCAGATAGGACATCAGAATGTTAGCGATTTATCAATAAATTTACCCATTGTGCTATCTACGTACGCATATATTCATACACATGAAACATTATTTGTATAAAAATATTACTTATATTAATTTTCACTGAGAAGATTTATCATTAAATTTTTTACTTTGTAAAAACCTCAAAATATATTGTCTGAATTGATAAAATCTATTTGATTATTATGAATGAAATAATGGAAAATAAAGAATTCAAATGGTATGTATGTAATAATGCAAATATTTAAAATATTTTTTTTTATAAAATGATCGATGTGGTTTATACAACTTTATATATTTTTCTTACGACATGATAATTTTCTCAATGTTATGTTGAAACATCAATCACAAGAGAAGCGTCGATTCTTTCACAAATGTATAAATACCAGGGTATCATAAATGGTATTAGGTGTTTTGTATCGTATTCCTGAAATTGTTTCTGGTCTAGTGGCGCTTTCCGCGAAAGTGGCGGCAGGGCGTGGGCGATGCATATGGACATGAACGCGTGACTCACTTGTTTGCCGCACGTTTGGCGGTTCAGACTTCGCGGGACACTTCACACTTGACTTGATTGCTTGACCGCTTCACATTTCGTCTGCACGATATGGATGAAATAACAAAAGCTCTTACGTTTGATGTCTATTTCAATTTGTTTAACATAACCGTAATCTCATATAATACAGGAACCATGGTCTATTGGTACTTACAAACTACATAATATTTCAATCTACCGTTATTGAGTTTTCATAATCCGATAATGTGAATGTGAAGAACACCTTTGATATAATATTAAAAAAACATTTATGTGCAAAATATATTGAAGTAATATTCGACCTGAATATAATCATGGACGGGTCGAACAATCGGTATACTGAATAATCAATTAAAATAAACATCTCAACCGAAATAGCTATCGATAAACATTACTATGATTATTCAAACATTTTAAAACGGTGTCCTACTGAGTTGATTTCCAATGTCTGACACTAGCTGTTTTATTACTTTGAGGCTAATTTATTTTTTCTTGTATCTATATATGGCTTTAAACGAAATAAACTGTTAATGGTTAAAAAGATGCATCTACACGGATCAAGGTTTTTTGGGTATTAAAGAAAAAAGTCTCCCCGGTACATGGTAGCGTGCGCGCCTAGCGATCCGGGGAATTCGGATTCGATTCCCCATCTGCCGGATTTAAAAAATACGAAAATGCAGGACTAGATGCTCATTGGGCTGAGTAATTGTCTGACAAAAATCCTCGTGAAAAATAATCTGTCAAGACGTCTTCACATTGCGGAGATCCATATACTGTTCTTTCGGTCTGAATATCTTCACGCTGTGTAGATCCATATGCTCCATGTTGGGAGCGAACATGGTATAAAAAAAAGAAAAAAAATCATTCTTTTGAATAATAGGTTATTGTAGTATTTACAGTTTATCGTTTTTTCTATACTATTGTATTGTTCAGTAAAAACTGTTACTGGTACATCATTTTGACAGCAAGCAATAGATATGTGATATATAAATCAGTCATGACACGGATAGCATAGTTTCGGTGAATTTATTTAGATCTGGAGCACGAATCGATTAGTATGTAGGTAGGTACCAGGAGAGCATAGTCCTCGGACGTAAAGTAGGAACATGTGGGGTGAATAAAATACTAAGTGAAGGTAGTCCCTCGAGTTGTCGGAATGCACGGTCGCGGGTAAACGAACGAGAATTGCGGGTTAAAGAACTCGCCTGTTCCATATCGCGGGTTAGTTACCCCGTCAGTGCCTTGCTCGCTGCCACCTCTTCGCTCTTCTGCTCTCCGCGCATCTCCCGATGACAATGCGGCACACGGCAGTGACGCATATGCTCGATACCTCCGAAATGTGGATGGAGTAATGGATCCAGGTCAATTTGAGTTAGTCACAGGTAACTTTTGTTAGCAATCAATGGATTCTTTGAAACCAAGAAATTAGACTAGATGGATATGACTAACTAACCTGTCTATAACTGTGGTTTCAACTCTACAATACTATGAAAACAGACCTCTTCTTATATTCATGGTAAGCTTGCTTGTTTGAAATAACACTAGACACTGTTTATTAAAACAATTATTTCCACTGAAAACGTACACAAAATCAGTGCTTTTGGCTAAAAATTTAATCAAAGGAAAATTGATTTTTAACTCGAAACTATTCAAAAATTTACCAAGTATAATCCTATCCTACCTACCCTATTTTCGTATTTCAGTACCTGCTAGATGTTTCGGTGTGTGATATTCCAATGATAGATAATTAAGCTAGCAATCTCTTATTATATTATATATTTTACAGCAGTTGAATATTCAATGTGTTGATAGCTATTACGTTTTTCAAACTATTATACAAATTATTATCCATATAATAAAACTGTAAAACATCAAACAACGAAACCGGGAATAATGATGTAAATAGAAGTCTTGCGAAAAGTATTTTATTAAATCAATCATATATTACAACATTTTATGTAACCTTCATATTATATTACAATACTTTTTTACTTTCAGCCAATCAATAAGTGTTAAAATAATTTTATAAATCTCGCAAGGATTGATTATGTACGTTTTTATTTCATTCGCATTTCATCATACATTTTTATAAATTACGTAAAACCTGAAACAAATTAGACCATTTTACATATTGTATATTTCTCCCTTCAAATTTATTGCTTGCTATTTATTCGTGAGTATCCATCGAAATTATAATCATAACAAATCTGATTTTGTTAAAAATAAACTAAATTCAATTACCCGCTGTTATTGTGGTTTTCGTACATTTTCGAAGTGTAATATTTGCATCACGATTCTTGCAGCCTAGAATGCAGGCAGTGCAAAATGCAAAAGCAATAAAGGTTTTCGGCCATTGGGCCAGCGATTCGCATGACACTCGTGCTCGAGATTTGTATGTCAATCGACCAATTTAAATTACTTACATAAGCTTCGCAGACGACAAGCTTTTTTATTCAATAAAATATAATATTATCAAATCATAAGGTCTAGATTATTAATGCGACCTAATTCACAGCATCAAATACACATCTTAAATATTGACTACTAATTCGATATGTAATATAAAAGTCTTTTCACATGGTCTTTCCCTACAATACCGCCTTGATAAGTTAAACACAGTATCTTGCATTCAATTAATTCCCTATATAGTTATTGTGTTTTTACTTACTATGGCCGTATATTATTTTTTCAAATAACTTAATTCTAAGCAGATTTAAAAAATCTTTCGTTTATATATAGAGCATTATGTAAAAAACAAACGATCTATTATATTATGTCTGTTCATATAAAACAATCAATCGTCTCCTTCGGCTTCACTTCCGCCCCCGTTGAAATTTTCAATATATGCAGTCGGCATAATTCGAGTATATAATGTCAAGTTTTACTAAAAACAAATGAATTCATATAATAACTGTTTTGTTCTCGTGGTTCTATATTATTGGCAGAATGAATTAATTCATTTATGGTAGATTTCACCTAATAATAAATCAGTTTATATATATTTTCTTCAACTTATTTTAATTGCATGTTAGGAATAAACAGTACAATTATGGGAGTTCCTATGGAGGAACCACATGTATTATCATGTCGATATGCTTTAAACTATAATGCATTTTTTCCGCGAGGGTTGACCGGGAAGAATGAAGACGTCAGAATAAAATTGAGACTTGAGTTGCATGACCGCCGAAGGGTGAACGACATGTTACCGACCTCGTGACGGCTTCTACTCCAACATAATGAGACCGACAGATAACTCTTTAATAGGCCTTATGTCATTATTGCTGGCTCAACAATATAAACTATCTTTGCGAGGCGAAATCGACAAGGAATATTTTATAAAATTCTGTTGCTATGTCTCATACAGTACCAATAAAACCACGAATAAATTATATCAATATTAACAATACCAACTGCAGGTGAATTTATGAAAATTGATTTTTTAACACAAAACTATGCATCATCGTCGACCTATATATAATAGATTTAGGGTACTGGCTTAAAACTTCTAGCGGTTGTTTTACAATAGACCGAATAATATATTAAAGAAAGGCTCAGAAAGAAATGTGGAGTAATTTGGAGTTGGATAAATGAGAATAATTAGTTTATAACCTGAAAAAGATTCCCGAATATGACTAGTTAGTATAGAAGACTTGTGAATTAAGTCTAGACGCATTTATAAAATTAGATCGGAAGAATAGAAATAGTCAACAGTTTTAACTACGGTAATGAAAAATTAATTTGAAAAATATTGTTATCTTACGATATTGATAGTAAAGATTAATAAATTATTCTAATACGATATTATATTAATTGAAAATTTTGTTGCGTTAAAAATGACCTGTCTTAGGTAAATAATTTGTAGATGAACATATTATCTAGTATAGACAGACACTTTGTACCTTGCTTCTAAAAATATTAATTCAATTGCAATAGTGATTTATAGACTACAAAATAAATATATATTTGTATTTATCAACACATAACTTATGTGACGCAATCGCTTTGACAGATTTCAAGATATAAATTATTATGCAACGCTGTGTGTGTTTTTGCAGCCATTAATATAGTTAGTATATGATTATTTTGCACCGTTAAACTATAAAACGTTCGGTCATATACCTGCGCTGTTACTGAGGTCAAGTGTTCGGGTTATCCGCGGATAGATCTCGAAATAATATAAATTTTACCTGTGGGAGTCGTCAAACAATGACCTCTTCTATCTCCCTAACTGCAATTTAAAAAATGCTTAGTCGCAAACCAGAACATTGTGTTTCTAAAATTATAATAAAAAATTACTTAATTAATCCTACGGTTAATTTGGTCTAATTATTTATCAAAAAAAAAAAACATCAACATCGGAAGCCAATTTGAAGACACGGAAATAAAGGAAAAGAAATAACCATCTGCGTGTGTTTGAAATATGACTGGCCAACTCACGGCCCGTGGCGTCTTTTTGTGTCTCATATCTCAAAAATTATTTTCATGAAATAAAATTAAAACTTTAAGCATCTTTGTGAATAAACGAAACCACTATGCCTTTATTGCCATTTGTTGGTTCAACATATGTGTTCTATATATATATAAAATTTGGGTCTGACAGTTCCAGCTTAAAATAACGAATTTGGACTTGGAATACAATGTATTCATGAGCTTTTTTAGAAAAGTCATTGCCTATATGAGGTATTAAAAATGATGCCAAGAAAGACAATCTTTAATAAGAACACTAAATATTAATTAATATATCATCAAAATGATAATTTAACCAATTATTTGTCGATGGAATATTTTTTAATATGACCTAAATAATTTCGTAACGTTTCTTATAACTTCTTAATATTCCTTTATTTCGATAACAACTTGTAAAAAACTCTGATTAAAATCTACCTCGTAAAAATTTACCTTTCACAATAGTTTCTTGGCATGTCTTACGTTAGAAACAAATTTCATGTCAGGGATATAAAGTTATTGGATTCGTTTAAAATCAAATACTATCGATTCACTAAGTTGTGTACTCCAAGAATAATTTGCATATATTTATAACATAAAGATTATGCTTATTTAACTAAAATAGACTTAGATATAAAATTTCACACACTTGATCCAAATATGATGTCTGGATCAATGGAATAAAATTTGAAATATCAATTATTTGCAAATTTTCTTTCGCTACTATCAAAATTTGCTTGCGCGCTCAATTATCGTTGATGGTAGTTACTAATGTACTGATATCTTGTCGCTTTCCTGTATGTACTTATCATTTATTGTACATTCTTGTTGAGCTATGATTTTGCTTGAGCGTCAAAAGTGTTCTCGGACCATTGACCCAACTTTTAGCCTTGGAATTGGGCCGCGCTGTTGACCGGCCAATGTCCCGATCGCGGATCGAAGCCAAACAATGGCCGCGATTCTTTTTTTCAAAATCACTTCGTTCCGAATTCTATTTTCCCGCCATTATTATTATCATCCATACAGACCTACCCAAAATATGAGACACCGGAAAACAAAACATTATAATCGAATTTAAGTCGATAGGAAAAAAATATTTTAATATTTACCATTATAATACTATCTTATGAAAAGTTTGTTACTATATAGACAAATTACTGCATGTTTTATTAAATATTTTGTTTCTTTTTTACAGGTAAGAAAATGCCCCTTTAATATCCAAATTTTGAAGCATCAGTTATGTATGTAAGTCTATTTTAATTTACTTTGTATGTGATAATGATTTAAATAGTGGAATTATACTTGGAATACGTGAACCTCCACAATGTGATGACTTGGGGTATTGATTATATGCCGATCGCTAATTCCTTAGGACATTACTCCCGTATTATAGTTTTTTATTCAATTTTTGAACCGCCATCTTCAGTACTGACCAAAACACACGTTTACCAACTGAGCCACCACTAATTCATATTTAGATCAAAAATGCATTTAAAATCAAACTATGAAGCTAAATTTTCCTGTATATTGTATTATATTTCAAAATATTACTCCGATATGAAATCCGGGTCGAATGCTATGGATAATTTCTAAGACATTAATTATATGAGGGGTATATTTCCAAAGTGAACTTATTCCACTTGACCAAAATTTATGGTTGAACATTTTAAATAAAGTATTTTTTGAATAAAAGAAACATGTAGCATGTTTTCCAGTGATTATTTTAATTTTCAATGTTTTTGAAAATGATTTTTCTACCGGTTTACGTAGCCTTATGGTTCTTTCATACATAAAACACTAACTTGTTCGAAAGCATCTCTATAAATTTTGGCATTGTGGAATAAGTTCACTTTAGAAATATACTCCTTCTGACTATTGCGAATAATATATTTTTATCGACATTTGACATTAAGCGAAAACAAAATAGATGATCGTAGCGTTAACCGAAAACATATAAAGCTATAAAATAAAGCTTAATAAAGATTAACTATGCAAATCTGTGATATGTATGTTGGATAGAAATATAAAAAAGGCCAACGAAATTTTGCTCACGGTGTATTTCTAGAACTCTGGAGCAACAAGAAGATAGAACAGGTATATACCGAGTCGGGGTCAAAAATAGCGCGAATATTTCGCATACATTTGAGAAGTGTCGGTGAACGATGCGCAATGCGGCTGCGCAGGGTCACTGACTGCATCAACGAAAAAAAAATTAACGTCATTTTGACTAGTTACAAATTAATATTTGTTAGTACATATCGATGCGAGGAGACAAAAAACCGGACAAACGAGAAAATATATCCAAAAAAATATATAATAAGTATGTAAGGCATTACATATTTAAAATCTCTAGCGCCGTTTTAAATTTTATGTCTGCCAAAACTCTGTTCGGTACAATAAAACGTATTTTTTTGAGAATTACGATGAAAAATAAATTCGACAAATTTTATCTATTTATCCGGAAGGCACTTCCCCGACATTCATACGAATGGAATGATCCAAATCATTAAATTCGGTCATAAAAAATATAAATATATATGAGTACATTTGTGTCCTTCTCGTTGCTACAACTGAAGTACATACTTTCAATTTTTAAATAATATCACGAAGACAACGTACAACCATGGGTTTGACTTTTGCTCGATAATTTATAAATTATTTTAGACAAATTTAGAACGAATTTGATCAGTCATTTACACTGTAGATGATGGTATAGATTATTTTTCCTTATCGATTTCAACAAGAAATACCGCAATTTTTTAATTGTTGTACCTGTAAAAATTAATTTCGTTCTTCTTTTCTTTACATTTTACAACTATTGTATGGTCATTTCATTCGGATCGGCCACGTTAAATTATCAGCTTAAATCAATAAAAAGTGAGTATAGAATTTTTCATAATATCGAGTATTATTAAACATACACTACAAGAATTCATATTTGGTTACTGGACTGAATTGACTGCAGTTGGTAATCTCGGATTATAATCAAAAAGAGACCAACCGAACACTCCCCGAGAATGGTGACGCAGCGTGGGTTTCTATGCAATTCTTACTCTCTGCACACGTCTTACATAAATACCAGCTAAGAATTTGATTTTAAAAAATATGATTTATTTGTTTTAATTCTGGATCCCTTAAGAATTAAATTTGAATAAAAACAAGGATTTCTTCTCTCAAGTGTATTATATAATATACGATGTATATGAATAATTGTCTCCCCGGTGATGAACGGTTAAGGTGCACGCATCGTATCCGGGGAATGCGGTTCAATTTCCACATTTGCTGAATATTTAAAAATTGGAAAATTCGGACTGGAGTCCCATTGGGTTAAGTCTAACAACCAATTCTTATGAAAAATAATCTGTCAAGACATGTCTTTGGATTACCAAAAGCCATATGCTCCACCTTCGTACCGGATATGGTGATAAAATATAAACATACTTATGAATAGTAATTTTGTTAATACTTTGGTTTTTAGTACACTCAATAGTTTATTAACCTTCTTAATCATGCATAGAAAATAGATTTAGGTTTTTTAATATTCCGTCCGAGTAAATTTATGTAATATTCAATGTTGTCATTGTGATTTCTCTACGCCTTGAATATCAATCATCAGTTGATCACTTGTCTACATGCTAATAATCCTGACTATTAAATGTATACAGCCTCGTATGCTTCACTGAATCAGATTCGTAAAAAATCTGCCAGTGTGTGCCTAGTAAAATAAATTGTTCAAATTTATCTATTCTAAGATTTGTCCACATTTTTTAAACATTACCCCATTAGACAAGTTTTTGCTCCAGTTTGCAATAATAGTTTGAGCTTGTCATTGAACAAAATGCATCATTAGTAGACGTCATGTTAACTTTTTCAAGACAATAATTGCATTGTTATTAAATTGTGGGCTGAGTTGCCTAAAATTATCTATAACGTGACGCCATCGACTAAAGTTTATACATTTTGCGGTTTACCCAATGCCCAAGTTCTGTATTGTTAAGCTAGCCATGGTTGGTACCTAGCCAATTTGTGTGTGGACGTGCACTTATTATGTAAACCAAAAATAATGATCTCTTTGACCGTGACTTTTGTTTTGTTAAATAGCAAATTTTTGAATAGACTAAGAAGACCTTGACTGGAACTAATAATTTTCATTATGTACAAAAATTAAAAAAGACATTTTTTGCCATCACGTCATACAAAAACATAAATGTACACGTTGAGTTATTTTAGTTTTTAGTATTTTTTGTGTGTTTTTTTTTTCATTTTACCTTATGTGAAAAAATACTTGTGAGTCTACCACTTTACTGTGTCTATT
>JAGVSQ010011386.1:0-12285 GCA_022683975.1 Rhyacophila evoluta | reverse complement strand
TTGAGTGCCTACTGTGAATGTATTACTACACAGTTTAGTAGTACTCAGGTAACCGTCACTGTGCTGCTGAGTGGTCGCTCTATAGCGTAACTGTAAAGAGGTTAAAGAAGTAAGTAGACCACGTAGAAATGCATGGGCAAGATTTTATTCATGGAGATATTTATTGAACGCCACACTGAATGGTTTCAAGTGAACTATATCAAGAAATAAACTCATGTATTGAGATTTTAGAGGATTGACGAGGATCATATCATGACTAAAGAACAGTCACGTTATCCATACTTTTCTTGGATGTAGTATAAATCAAGTGATCGAGGATGGAGCAGCGTTGTTTTATATCTTCTTCTTTTTAATCCATCGTGATGCATGAGAAATATAAATACTTAGAAATTCCAACGTGTATCATTTAAAGTCGAAAAGTATTTGGAGATCGTTTTTCATAGAATATACGTGAACTGAATAAAAATATTTTAATATATCTAAACGACTGACACATTTTCGTTATAAATTATTCAGATTGTTTCTTCCCTTTGAGCTTTCTTTCAAAACACTAAAGTTTTCTAGTAAAAGCTTATTGATTATTATGCTTTGGGTTCGATTCACTATTGAATGAAAGCCTTCTTTGTGTTATAATTATTTTCGACACTTGAATGCAAATTATACCATTTTCATCAGTTTATTAAACTTATGTATTAACAGAAATGAGGAATTTCAACTTAAACTTCAATTACAAGTGCCCCTTAAGTAAAATTGTGTATTTTAAATAATCCAAAAAAATCATAGAATATTATGAAATTCTAAAAGGTTAAATATGTTTTACACCATGTTCGCTCCCAGCATGGAGCATATGGATCTACTCAGTGTGAAGATATCCACTTCGAAAGAGGAGTCATGGATCTCCACAACGTGAAGAAGTCTTGACAAATTATTTTTCCCAAGAATTTTTTGTCAGACACTTACTCAATCCAATGAGCATCCAGTCCTAGATTTTCGGATTTTTAAAATCCGACAGATGGGGAATAGAACCTGCATTCCCCAGATGGATGGGCGTACCCGCTGCCAAATACGCTATCGGGGAGACGAAAAAAATTATAGTAACTATAAATTCATCAACGGTATAATAACAAGCTTTTTGAAATTAAGAGAACATTCGAAATAATCAACGAGTTAGGTAAATTGCTTGGTGTTTAGAGTGTAATTAAAAATGTGTTGTCATCCAATATTTTAGGAAATGTAAAAAAGTGGAAGAAAACACCTATTAAAGCTGATCTAAAAGATTATTAAGTGTAATTTAAAACAGTTTTATGGTAAGTTTGGAATAATCCACCTTGGATGTATTAAATTGTCTCTATTTATGAATTAAATTATACTAATAATCTAATTTATTTAAAAAATAGCTGTTACAATCAAACGTTTCATGAATAAATTGACCACTATATTTTCGATTGGCCCACATGGTATTTTAATGTCATAACATTACCATATAATATTATTTATCTGTGGTCTATCGCATGCAGTACCGTAGCTACAAATTCAGCGCCCTGGAGCAAGTAAAATGATTGCGCTCTTATAATTTCTCGTTTTTTTCCTTTAAAATTTTAACTTCCTTCCAGAAATGATGGTTTTTCTTTATTCGCACTTATTTTAGTTTACTTGATTCGTCCGCCTGGAGCAGCTTGCTCCAATTGATCCTTGGTAGCTACGCCACTGATTGCCAGAAGTGTTCTTATCAAATGTATCAATTGTGAAGTGTTATTTCTCATGAACTGTATATTACACAAATGTTATATAATAAAATATAAATTACATGGACAAAATTAATGTCCATTTACGCAGTTTATGGAGAAAAATTTTAAAGTAATTTCTGATACATGTTTTACTGGCCAATCTCTGTCATATACACTTTAAACTTTGTCTCTCGGATATGTATCGAAAAATCTTTAAGTATGTCGATAAATTACATTTTTAAAGTTAGTTTTTGGTGATAGTGAACAAACATATAATAAAATGATACAAATATTATAATATAATGTGTTTTTGCAGGTTGGCTTCACATCGCCCTCATACGCCGTCTCAGCTCCAATTCCATCGCAACTAGCATACTCGAAACATCAGATAATTCCACAACAACAAGTATACGTACACCAGCCACAAGTTGTCGTAGCACAGCCACAACCACACTACACTGCATACTCACAACCGCAAGTTAACCACTATGCCCAACAGCAAACATACGTCCAACCACAACTTCTTCAAGCACAGCCTCAAGTTCATTACACACAGCCACAAGTACATTACCAACAACCTCCGGTGCATTATACTCAACCACAAGTTTCCTACGCTCACCAGCCACAAGTTGCCTTCGCACATCAGCCACAAGTATACCAGTCACATCAAGTTGCCTATCAACAACCACAAGTTGCTGTTGCTGCCTACCCCCAACCGGCTTTGACCAAGGTCGCTTATACACAACCTGAACATCAACAGGTAAGACTTTTGAAAGCTTTTAATACATTTCAAAAATAAGGTTTTTTTTATATATATATATATATAGCTATATTAGAACATTCACCGATTCAAGTAATGCAGAATATTTGCTGATATGAGACATTCAGTGTTGCTATTTGCAGCGTTATATGGTCCACTTTAATTGTCTTTGTTAATATTAAAATCAACGGGTCAGCTAATTTTGTTGGAATATTTACTTTATAATGCACAATAATTTCATGCTAAGTATTAAGTAAAAGAACAAAGTTAAATATACTTTTTAATTAGGTTAGTCAAGCAGTTTTAGATCTCACCAGTCATTAGTTTCAATACTTAGTAAATTATCAATGCAAAATGATAATGAATATGGTTTAAAATTCTTAATAAATAGTTTTGGTAATTATGTTAAAATTAAAATATCTTTCGAATATATTCTGTAGATAGCATTTAGCTGTCTTCCACTGTCAAATAGTTTGAAGAATATGCAGGCCAGGTTAAGACTTTCTTGAGGATTTTGCAATATGAAACCGAGCCGGGTTCAGCGTCGTAGCTTCACTTTTTCAGTAATTAGTGGCTACATGGTCTGTTCTCTTATCATATCGTTACAAGCGAAGCCTTATCACCATATCCCCATAATCCGACGCAAGTATCTGTTCTTAAAGGTTACTATACAGTTACTTTGAACCTTTGTTGGGTTAGGACAGCAAAACCTATCTATCCTAATATGCGTATTATTTTTCTTCACCTTCTTCTTCCATGTTAGCTCCCTACGTGGAGCGTATGTACATCACTAGCAGCTTCCTAGAATCCTTGTTTCCCGCCAGTATTATTGCGTTCTACCTGGTTGGCTTAAAGAATAGGCAGGTCAGATTCAGACTCTTTTGAGGCATCCGCAATATATGGCCGAGCCAGGTCCAGCGTTGCAGCTTCACTTTGTCAGTGATAAGTGGTTGCATAGTCCGTTCCCATTTCGAACGAATTCATACCACCATATTTCCAGAATACGCTGCAGGCGCCTGTTCTCAAAGCTGATAATACGGTTATTTTGGGCCTTTGTTGGGTGCCACGTTTCACAACCGTAGAGCAGCACTGACAAAATGCATATATTGAACATACGTCATTTGGTTTTTACTTTGTACAGTTTGGAGTCCCAGATATTTCGCATATATTTGAAGGTTGCTCTAGCAACCGCTATTTGAATAGCGAATTATTATTACCTTTATAAATTATACAGTAAAGAAAAATAAACGTAAGTGTATGTTGATATAATATAATAAAATTCAAGATATTTTATTTGAAATATTATCACGTATGAAACAAATAGACCTACTCAAAGAATTTGCCGTCAATCGCGAAAATTGCGACTCAATAACGTGTTAAAAAGAAGAACAAGTATTTTCACTAAACGAAAGCAAACCATTTTTTTTAATATGTCAGCACAGCTGATGGATTACCGGAGAAAAGTGTTAGATGCCACTTCCACGGGCTGTCTGAATCAGCTGTAATCGAAATCAAGTGTCGAATTTTAATATTTGAGAGAAACAACGGTGTACGAGCGATTTAGATAGGGTAGCTGGTAATGCTATCTAGTGGTCGTTTATGGATAAAAATAAAAATAAAAGAAAATTCATAATTTAAATATTGTGATTATTTAAATTTACTATGCCAAAAGCAATAGTATGGACTTCAAACATCTAGTTAAATATGTATATTATGAATTCAAATTACGCAAAATCTTCTAAATCGATTAAAGTAATCAGCTAAAAAAATATTCTATTATGTATTAGAAGATACATAATACAAAATAAGTGAAAACGATGAAATATTAACGGCGGAAACAGAGAGGCGACATTCCAAAGCAGATATCATTTATAAACTGAGTACTTCATTCAACCGCTTAGAAATCTACCTTTTTTCTCCTATGAGATGTATTAACATTCTTCAAATGATTGATCGACGCTGCCTTATACACATAACAACGTCATCTAATACATACACTCACATGCCGGTCCTAGATTGCATACAAAATAATTATTTCTATTGATATTGATCAATTCTTAATAACATTGCTTAATTCATAGTATGTTTTATAAGGTATATTTGGGCAAATACAATAAAATATAAATACTGGTCACTTACTATCCATACACAGTAACACGTGTAAATGATATGAATAAGAAGCTTTTAAAAAAAATCTGTGTAAAATTAAAATATCTTCAATACTGTATTCGTATCTCATTATCTATCACATGGCAGTTAGAGTAAAGGGCTGCTCATTGCTTCGAGACATGCCCTTATTCGGTGTGTAATTTTTGATACCAGTTAATACATAATACTTGACAAAAAACATCTTTAAAATTTGCAGCAAAAAATTGGGGTTACATACTTTTTTATACCAAGTTCGCTCCCAGTATGGAGCATATGGATTCACACAGTGTAAAGACATCCACTAGGAAAGTGGAGTATATGGATTTCCGCAACGTGAAGACGTCTTAACAGATTATTTTTCATGAGAATTGTTTGTCAGACAATTACTGAACCCAATGGGCATCCAGTCCTGTATTTTCGAATTTAAAAAATTCGACAGATGAGGAATTCGACCCGCATTCCCCGAATCGCTAGGTGCGCACGCTAGACACTACGCTACCGAGAAGATATAAAAAATAGTATGATAATTAATTCATATAAAAAAATAGCAAATAAGAAATATTTATGACACTACTGGTCACTTACTATTCATTATAAAGTAACAAGTGTTAAGTTGAATATTTTACACTTTTATTCAAAATATAATATTTGACTTGCTTGTTGGTTTGCTCACCTCTTGTTGATAATCCTAAAATTCTACACCATATGCAGATCTTTAATAGATATACGTCAGTGTCAATATGTCTAAAAAAAGACAAGGAAATCCCTCTGAATGATAGTCTTCTCCCTAGGGAATAGTGTAAGTATATCCAGTCAATAGTGCCAGAAAAATTCTCGAAACGTTTCCCATCAGCATTCAAAAGGTATGGAAATTTGTGATATATTAGAAAATTGTTTGAGAAACCTTTTTTCATTTTGTATTGCCGTATTTGCTGTATTCTTGCAAATTTTGCACAAAATACTTGTAAATAGAAAAACACATTTCGTTTTTTACATTCTTGTTGTATCATTCATGCTATGGGAATGAGATTATTTTCAACAGGCGATTGAAACATGACAATAATATATGAT
Organism: Rhyacophila evoluta; assembly: GCA_022683975.1. NCBI lineage: Eukaryota > Metazoa > Arthropoda > Insecta > Trichoptera > Rhyacophilidae > Rhyacophila > Rhyacophila evoluta. The sequence continues at coordinate 6,579 of JAGVSQ010011386.1, read as the reverse complement.
GTATAATATTACATGATAGTTTTGTAAATCATTTACAATAAAAAAAAACGTATTATTATATGGGAAAGGAGACTTTATTGTGCAATTTTAGCAGTAGATTGATTGGATGTAGTTAAACAGCATCTCTCCCCGGTTAGCATAGTTGGTGTCGTCACCTAGCGATCCGGGGAATGCGGGTTCTGTCAAATTTTAAAAATCTTCAAATCCAGGACTGGATACTCATTGTGTTGAACAATTGTCTGACAAACGATTCTCGTCAAAAATAATCTGTCAAGACGTCTTTACATTGCGAAGATTCATATAAGTAGTCCACTTTCGGAGTGGATTTCTTCACAGTGTGAAGATCAAGATGTTTGCGAGCGAATATGGCGTGCAAAAAAATTTAAGCAAAACACGTCACAGCCACAAATTGAAATTTTTCGATTTATTGCATATAATGCTTTAATTTTAACATCAATACTTTAATATGACAAAGACACCCAATCGGAAATATACACCCAGAAGAAGTAATCGCAGTTTCTTTTTACCCAAATGGTAATATTTACAAAACGTTCATGTGGTTGTGACGTTTAAACATAACGTTACTTTATTACAAATAATTTTTTTAGCATACCTTTTCTAGATTATAAATGTTATTATAAAGCCACTTTCATACATTTATTCAATAAATATACGCATATATTGATTTATTTGTAAACAAAAAATACACTAAATATAACTAATTCCAAAATTTTATGGGCAAAACCAATATAATATTAATAAAAATCCAAACACAAAACGGTGAAATTTTAATCAGGACACAAAAACATTCAATAAGTTTTAAAAAATCATATTTTTCATTAATTTAATTATCAGAAAGGATGCAGTATATGTAATGTAGGTATTTAAATTTCCTATGACTATCTTAATAATATAAAATTCATACTAAATTTTAATTTGTTTCATTAAAATTTCAATCGTGTTCTTTTCTTATTTCTTACTATGTGGGTTGGGAGCCTTCTACTTAACTTACACCCAATTGTTATTGAGTAGCCTGAACTTGTTTTTATTCAACCAATTTCCATGTCTCTGTAATTGTTATGCGTATAGTGTAGAGTAATGAATGTGCGAAGAAGTATTTTACACCGTATCAATGCATATGGTTGGCTAGTGGCGGACATTGTTTGTATATTATATTTCAACGTGGACTCGCTGAAAATTATTGCTTATTACGTATACATTTGAATACATACCATATAAGTTATACATATTATAATTATAAATTCGAATCTCGAAATCAAACATAAAGATATACACAGTGTGAAGATATCCACTTCAGAAATGGAGTAGATAGATCTTCGCACTGTAAAGACTTAGTTTGACTTGTTTAATTTTCACGAGGGTTTATTGGGGACTAATAGCTCAGCTCAGTGGCCATCTAGTCGAGGACGTCGCTAGTATAAGTGGTAGTCAAACGGGTTAGCATGTGGTATTACAGATTCGATTCCGACAGATACCAATTATAATATAGTTCACAAAATATAACGCGTTAATCTTTTCCATCAGGTATACGCTACTCATGGTGGATCTGGAAAGTCAGAAGGCGCAGTGAGTTACGCCAGCTTCTCACAGAGTCACTCTTCTCCTTCTCAATACCAATCAGTTGGCAAAGTGAGTTACATATTCATATTTATTTGTATTAAGCTTAAAATTACCTGAATTTTTTACTGTGTATAGTTATTTTTATCAGACAACTGCACACAAGGACGACTGGGCATACGACAACTGCTCACAAGACATCTGCGCAAATTGTCACAGAAATATTAAGACATTTATAGTTAATTTACGTAATTGAAGTATAGGTAGATTTTTCAATTGTATTTTAAATAACACATAGTCACTTACTAACAAAAGCACAGTTTTAAGATAATGGATATTTTGTGATTTATATTGACGAATTTAAATTTTCTTAAAAAAAGGCGCCCATTACACACATACGCCCTTGTGTAGTACATAATCTTCACTATAACACAACACTTCCCTGCTCATACGTTTGTATTATCAGCCATATCTTTTTTTTGCCAACTGCCAACTGCAAACTACCAACTATCAGTAAAAACTGAACGTGAAAAAATATTGAAAGATATTTTCATTTAAAAGCACTTACAGCAAGACTTATCCATTATTTTTATTAAGCAATGATTTGTATTGTGAACAAAATAGATTAAGTGAAAAAATTTTCGGTATTTCTCACGTAAATAATAATTTTAATAATAACATCTTAGAAAATCGCTTAGTATAATTAATTATTAAAAACAAAAATGACAAACAAAAGTATTTATTGTTGGTAAAAATATTTACAAAAGAACTCGATACATCATAATCATTGTATTGACAGAAATGTTTCAAAGACACATTAGAAAATATTTCTTACCCATAATGATCAAAAACATTTCACCAAATAATAATAAATAATCTTCTTCTAACTTCTTTTGTATAAAGCCGTTATTTTTTTCTGCGATTTCTTTATTATTAACGATGATATGAGTTTTGCTAATCGATGTATGCTATTTTTATTTTTAAATAATTTGACCAAATGTGATTTTTGTTGGTCAGTAACGACGTATAATACTCCATAGACAAATATAAAATTAGTATTACTTGAAATAAATTTAAAAAAAAATCAAGAAAAATGTCAAAAAAATTCTTGATAATTTGGGGATTTATTTATTACAATTTTAAAGTGGTCATTTTTAAACTACGGCATTAAATTCATATGCTATACTTTCGGAAAGGATATAAGCAAAACATCTCAGAAATAGAAATACTCTTTGACAAATGTTAATTTTAGAAATAAAATTATCGATAGTAAATGGTTAATGGGTCTTCAACTATGTCTTACCCCCGTTACACGCGCTCATGCAAACTTGCGTAAGTATGCACGAAAGATCATCAAAATACAGAGGCCATTAAATGTTATTTCATTGTTTCCGTTTTACGAACCTCACAAGAAGAGTGATGATGTAAAAAAATAGATTTTGAATTCAGTTCAAACTTGAGTTTGTTTTCTGTTTGTTTTTCTAAAATATTAGTTAGAGTTACTAATTATCGATTGAATAAGTTTACTATTATTTTTATATCGTTAAATATTTAAATACTAACATTTTTTAAATAATGAAATTGTACGTAACACTATTTTAATTTCGTTTTGTAATATGAACTATTAACTTTCAAAGCTTTCTTAAACGAGTTAGTATCTAAATTTAGCTTTTAAGTTTGAAAAAAGAATGGCCTGTCAAATATGCAACCAAGAAAAATGACTTTTACCCCATAAATTGTATTGGTTTTTTATAAAATAACTTATAAGATTAATATTGGATTGGGTAAATAAAACACCAGTTTAGTCTTCATACACTTCAAGGTTGTGTATATTATATATTTTGATTTTGCGCCAAAATTATTAAATATACCTAACCTGTAACATTTTTTCTGTGTAGGTTACGTCCTTTTTTCTTTGCACAGTCAATATATTGGAGTATGTTTGTATGTTACGTGTATGTTTTAATTATCTCCCTGGTAGCGTAGTAGGTAGCGTGCGCGCCTCGTGATCCGAAAAAGCAGGAATAGATGCCTATTGGGCTGAGTAATTGTCTGACGAACAATTCTCGTGGAAAATAATCTGTCAAGACGTCCTCACATTGTGGATATCCATATACCTCTATTTTGGAGTGGATACCTTCACGCTGTGTAGGTCCATATGCTCCACATTGGGAGTGAACATGGTACAAAAAATGTTTTAACAGCAGTTTACTAAATATATTATTTTCTTATAATTAGCAGGTAAACTACGCCGTAGCTCCTCAACCAGCTGTCCTCACCAAGCAGCTCGTCTCTCCTGTAGCACAAGTTTACCAGCCACAATATTACCAACAACCACAGCAACCGTATGCATCCCACCAACAGCTTTACGCTCAGCCACAACTATACCAGGCACCAACCCAATTGTACTCGGCCCACAGCTCACCTAAAGTTGCATATGCTCAACCCCAAGTCACTTATGCCCAACCTCAAGCATCTTACAATACTCAGTATTTTGGAAAACTAGCTCAAGCTAATGGACTAGCGTACTCGGGATACAATCATTAATTTTAAGCCATTAAATATACGTATTTTTATAAGAACCTTTTGTTTTATTTATTTTGTATAATATGTAATATATATTGGTAAATGTTTGCATAAGAATATTGAATTAAATTTAACGTGAAATAGTCTAGATGAACACTATTTTTTCTTTTTCTTTCTACTTAAACTTTCTACTTAGACTATCATTCTATGACCCAGCATGTATACAGTATGCAAAGTATATAGCTCTCTATACACGAAGAATTTTTAATAGCTTTTTCACGAGAATTGGCGGTCGGCCAATAGCTCAACCTATTAAGAATAAAGACCAGTACTTTAAATTTAAAAAAATACTTGCTGATGTGGAATTCAAGCCCGAAAATTTATCCAAAAAATCGTATAAGCTTACCAGATAATTATCTACAAGAGATTCTCTAGTAATAAAATAAAAAAATATTAATAAATACAGGAAGACACAAAAGTAATGGATCATCTGCATAAATTTGACTAATACTGTATGTAACCAGATGTACATTACACTCATCATTAAAGAGTGGCATTTTAACCTTGTTAAATGTTATACACATATACACACATACAAAGTTTTATACAGCTAATAAAATAAATCATGAATTAAAACTGTAGCAAGCCCATTATTTAATATTAAGCAAAAATAAAATATTTAATTGATTTATAAAATATGTTAAAAATAATTTAACAAACAGTAAAACGAAAACGATATTAGTATTTGTATCGAGACGATAGGAAAGTTATTTCCAATCTTTTTGTGTTTAAAGAATGTAATTTTTCTTAGATTACCATCGTTCTAATATAAGTATGTTATAAGCATTGCAATTTAATCATTAAGCTACGTAAAACAATATTTTATCTCTATCAATAGTTTCTAAAACATTAGGAAATTAATAGAAGTTGAGCGTAGGCATAACAATAATATTTCTCCAAGCCCACTCATGCTATTATATTAATGTAGCATACATATATTATAAATAATTATATTTGAATATATAATACTATGTATAACCCTTTCTATGGTGCGATATAAATTACTCATTTAGACTAGCTATACAATTTAAGAAGTATTCTGAATGATCATAAAATATTTGAATGATTTTAAATTTGAAATTCAACAAACAAATTCTACTTGAAGTGCTTACACTACAAAAAATATTCATAAATAAATACTTTCTCCACGGCAGTGCAAAGGTTAGCATGTGTGCCTAGCAATCCGGAGAATGGGAGTTCGATTTCCATTGTGTCGGATTTTTAAAATCCAAAAATGTAGAACTGGATGCCCATTTGATTGAAAAATTGTCTGATAAAAGTTTCTCGTGAAAAATAATCTGCCGAGGCATGTCTTCATATTGCGGAGATTTATATTCTCCGCTTCCGGAGTGGATATCTTCCCACTGTGTAGATTCGTATGCTCCACCTTCGAAGTGAACATGGTAACTGATATACTGTCAAGATATTTTTAAGGTTATGAGAGTTTGGATTAAAGTATTTATTGTACAACGTAGAAATTATATCATTGAATACTCAATAGGTTGTAGAATTGATTTGCTGACAATCAATTTTATAAAAATGAATCTTTACAATGTGGACATTCAAATACTTCATTTCTAGAGGAGTGATTATTACACCGCTGAGATCTATATGCTCCACTTTCAGAGCGGACGTGTAAAAGAAATAGCAGAAAGATTAACGTAATGTTGTAGTACATTTTGGTGCCTTTTCATTTTGTTTAAAACATCTTGTTCTAAGTTCAACTTCATTAAAATCACAAATAGAATATAATTTGAATAAAATCAATATAGTAAGATCTTTTAAAACATTTGAAAGTAAAAATGAATTGTAAGTGTTGAAAAAACTAAAATTATTAAAAAAAATAACGCAAATACATGTGCAGTTATCACAAAGTAAAGTTATGCACACATTGATGTTAGTAGAGAAGGGGTTAGTATTATGTGTGCATTATAGTAATGATGTAAGTATTCATATATTATGCAAATGATCGTATTGTTTTCCTTTTTTTCATATTGCAAAAGAACCTATCACTGTCAAGTCAATGGAGGTAAATACAAAACTTTCATAATACCTTATAGATCAGTGGTCGATAATCTTTTTATAATTCGTTATTTTTATCATACCTACGCTTAAAAAGTTTTAAGCTAAAATGTTATAATACATGCTACATGGGTTTCATCGAAATTATATTTGCCTCTCCAGCAAAGTTAAATTAACAACAAGCTATTTTGAGTGACGCACACAGGCGCAGGCGTAATTTAAATTAACACAAATAAGAATATCGTGTCTCGTAAATGATTCATTTAGTATGTATTTTTTATTTCACTTTCTAGATGATTTGATAGAGAGAAATATACATTGTAGATTTTCTTTTAATGGGTCTGTATGCCCCTGATAACTACCTAAGAAATCGGGAACATCAGCTGTTTTTCA
>JAGVSQ010011385.1:0-12286 GCA_022683975.1 Rhyacophila evoluta | reverse complement strand
ATACGTTTGCCTGCCCTTACTGGAGGCGTTCCACCGCTTCTGCCAGGCATTTAAAACAGCCTCGTACACTAAAATTCGTATCACAGTATAATACACTATAAAAGGAAATCAAACGTTAGACAATGCAGCATCGGCCACTGATACTATATTATTACTAAGTAATATTGCCATGATAACTTTTTTTTAGCATTTTCACTCCGATAGTGTAGCATATGGATAAAAAAGTGTGAAGATATCCGCTCCCAAAGTATACGGATCTCCGTAATGTGAAGACATGTTTCGACGATTATTTTTAGCGGGAATCGTTCGTCATATAATTGTTCAACCCAATGGTCATCCTGTCCTGCATATGCGGATTTTTTAAAAATCCGTTAGATATGGAAAACGAGCCCGCATTCCCCGTATGCGAGGTGCGCACGTTTACGTCTAGGCTACCGGGGAGACTAATAATAATTTATAAAATATTACACGTAACGAATCTTTTTCATTAAAATGAATTCAATATAAAAGCTAAAAATATTATCAGACATTCCCTCTTTGAAGCTCGGGAAACTATTTTTGAAAGCAGATGTTTTTGTTAATATTATAAAATAAAATCGATATCTTACTTATCCATAGCATACCATTGATATTATCTGCGAGCTCGTGTGCTTGAAAGGGATTCTCGAGTATTAATGCAGACCAAGAAATAAACAACAATTCAAAACAAGAACTACAAGTCGTCCCCAAAGCCAATTAAAGGAATTTTTATCAAAAGCCAGTATTACACGCGAGACTTTGTAAGTTATACTAGAGAATACGTGACCATTTGATACTTTGTTGAACCAATAAAATTACATCCATTAAATTACTTATTATCAATTAATAAGTTATATTTATCTTTACTCATCAATAGATTTTTTTATACTAACAATTTTTCAATATTTTCCATCGTGATTAATAGATTGCCCGGCTAATCTAACCCCGATAAACAGAGATTAAAATGATACTTGAAAATGATACAATAAAGCGAACATCTAATATTATAAAACGATATGATTTATAATGTATCATAAGTCATTTATATAGTAAGACTTAGTACTTATCGTCAGAGATACGTGGTCATCTAACTTTTTAAACTTCTGTTTAATAAACAATTCAACATAATTAATATTATATTATTAAGCAGCGATTTATTGACATAGTTAAAGATGTTTTACAGATAATAATGACTATATTCAGATTTTTTTATAGCTCTATTTCCTCCATTTTTATCGCGAATATTAATTATATCCCTCGGCTAATATAACCCCGTAAAATAAAGAATATACTGTAATACAAAACTTACAACACAATGAAATATATTTTTAATTACACAATATCATTAAAAATATTATAATACGCAATTTTTTATATGAATAGTATGTAAGAAGAGATTATTCTGTAATAAATACTAATTTGAAAATTGATAACATATAATGAATGGCCAGAATAAATAGCTACAGCAATTCTACGAGAGTAATAATAATGTTCACTGATTATAACAATAATATTTGTATAAAGTATAAAATATTTACAATTAGGAGTGTTAAAGAATTATTATGGTCATAGAGGTCATTTGCATTAACTTTAATAAATAATTTATATGTACATAGATGGCGCTAGCTGAGATTCGTTATGAACCTACAATCATTGCATTGTCTCATTATTATCGTAACTATAACTCAAGGATAAGCACAGCTTTCCACAAGTTTACTGTTTATTATTTATATGTTATTATTGAATACTTGCCAGTAAATTTGTACCTCAATCAAATAAAATTTGATTAAGAGTTTAGTGTTATAATTCAAAACACGTTCCTGATACCACAAAAGAATAGATAATACTTTATTTTATCTTTTTTGTCAAATTTTTATTATGAGCCTTGAAAGAATGTGTCGAGATTTTTGTCTCCCTCTAACTTATCGGTTCTTAACTGGAGCTTCGCGGTGAATGTTCCTTTTCTTTCTCGTGTATAAATAGTAATAAAACCGAAAGTAGCACTATCGCTACCTAACGAGCACCAAGATGAAGAATACACCAAATATATTGTATGCGCTTGATTAGCGTTCTTAACTAATTGGTACAATATGCAATACGAATAATAAGTGTTAAATAAAATGGCGTATAGTATAATTAATATAATGTCAATTGAAATATAAGTAAATTTTATATTATAAGTGCACCGGATGACCGAGCCGTGCTAATATCCAGGTTGTGCAACGCACGAGGGCGCCAGAATATGATAGGCGTATTTTCATAAGGACGATGGAGTAAATTATCTAGTAGTATCTAAATGCAATATGTAAAATGATGTAAAAAGTTTTTTTAAATATGCGAATTATTAATCAGAGAAAACATGTAAATATATCCACGGTGGAAATGTAAAAGGTCATAACCCACAAAAAGCAAAATTGACAAGGGGCACAAAAAACGTATATTTACGTATGAAACGTATGTATCCATAGAATACCGACCCAAATCATTAAATATATACAAACGTAGTGTATGAAAAACCAATAAAATTGAGATGGTAGAAGTCCTTTTTCTTGGTCGCAAATTTCACAGGCCCTCCTTTTTTCAAACTTAAAACTTAAATTTAGATACCAATTCAACAATGTCAGCTTAGATCCTTTTGATAGAACGTGTATTAAGTTATAAGCATTGTGATTATCGAAAAAAATGTATTTTGAAAAAACTGAGGGTTACGTCTTTTTCTTTTTCAGTCGATATGGTTCAAAACACGTAAAAAAAAAGCACAAAGGCGTCCATCCTGCCCACGGCGCGGCACTGTATGTGCTGTATGCAAAATATTTTATTTTTTTTAACTGTGGTTGTCAGGACACCATAATAAAAATAAAGATGCTGTAAACTTTGTGTATTCTATACGGTTTGATCGAAATTCTAAAAAAAATATGTTAATATTCAAAATTATTTTTCTATTTAAGTTACCGCCAAAAAACATCTAAGGCTACATACTACAGCTTTTTTCAGCCACTAAATCTTTTAATTCTCTTCGACACTAATTACAAAATGTGAAGAATTTATTATCTACTCGCTATTTTCAGACGAAAATAAAAATATTTACACCCAGTGCATGACATCTTTTCCTCAAGATTAAAATGAAAAATTGAATGAAGACACCGACAATATTTAGGAGAATTTTTCTTGGATTAGTGTTTTTTCAACAATTTATAGCAACATAATCACGAATTTTACTGATACTACTTTTAATGAAAAAACCACGGTATACAATCATTTTGAATTTGAATCTTAAATTCTTTTTTGGAAATGGAATTCTTACATTAATACCGTTTGAAAATGTTTTCTTCAACCTTATATTTTTAACCCCTTGGACTACTTGACAACGATATATTCCCGTACGTGATTTCTGCGAGAAATAATACTTCAACAATTGTTTTGCTTTCGCACCTTGAATAAATCGCGTAGATTTTTTTTAATAAAACGTGTTCTATTATTACTTACTTGAACTCTGTTATCTCAAAGTAAACATTGATAGTATGTATAAAATTGTTTTACGATTTAAGTTACACTTCGTGATACAGGTGACTCAATAGGTACTAAATGCCCTCTCAGAAAGAGCAAAAACGATTTAATAATTATAACAGTTACACTAAAATATCAACAAAAAAAATCCAATCAATTGTTCCAATATTCATAACGTGATGTTTTCAATCGTACAATAACCTATATGCGGTATTTTTTTTAACCTCAAGTTTAATTTGTTAAATTTTGATTAATTGAAGGATTTCATATTTTAAAATTATTCTCATAAAACATCTGAATGATGAGCACATTATTTAAATGCCTGAACTATGTGAATACATTTTTAAAACTACCGGCCTAACTTTACGTGCATTGTTTACTAACATAATTATAAATATTTTCGTTAAAATAAGAGAATAAAAACTTGTATGTAATTTAAAACAGATTCGTTGCGCAAATCGCCCGTGTAATTTTGACAGTACGGCCTACACTACTCAAGGTGATTGTATCCGATCCACAGGTTATTTTACACCTGCAAAAAAGACAACCGTGCACTCAGGTAAGATTTTAAAACGTCAATGGACGCAAACATGCGATGCTGTGCCGTGTAAAACATGAAAAAGATTAATAATTGTCCATTTAATTACCAGCTTATTCCATCAGTGGCATTGGTCAGATGCTGTGCTACGGAATATCCAAAATACGATCCAACAGCTTGTTGTTTTATTATTGGCATATCAGTCTCTAAATTAAAACTATACACAATTTGTACAAAACTTAAAATACACACTGTACACCACACACACAGCGATTTGAAATACATTTTGAATAGTTATACTATTTGTTCGACATTTAAAATTGTGTTCAAATGTTTTTTTTTAATTCAAAAATCATTTGAAATTTCGAGCATGTTGTTATTTGACCGGCGAAGACATTACGTACATCATGCGGCGCCAGCCGGCAGTATACTAAACGAACTTTGACGAAACTATTACAGAAAATGTTGCCATATGATCATAAAATAAACTTCTATCATTTTTAGGACAACGGTGACGCTAGTGAACATCGGGTTCGAGTCCCGTACCTATACCGAGTTCGCATTTTCAAATATATGCGAGATGTATACTACATGAATTAGTGACTATCAATCCTCAAGGTAAATAACCATGATGTTTATTATTAATAATACAACATATTCGTTATAAGTCTTTGGTATTAAAAAAATCTCAACTCATTACATCATTTCTAAATACATTCAAAAAAATATATTTATAAAGCTGAATTCATGTGAAAAAAAAATTCTCTATCTAAGATTAGAAATGGAGATTCAATCTTTTTATTACTGATAAAAAATACTATAAATAAACTGTATTTTTTTATCTTATAAAAATATGATTATAAAATTAAGGTCCTCATAAATATAATAAAATATATAAATTAATATAATTTATATGAACATTACTAAAATACTAGACAGGCTTTTTTAATCTAATCCAAATTGCATGTACATAATAATGCAATATGATGATATCTGATTACTAATAAATAAAAACAAATATGAAAGAACATGTATGTAAAGTAATGGAATTATTGTTTATTTACATCTCGAAGACACTTTATCTCAATAGATAAAGTTATAATAGAAGGTGAATGTAGCGGAGGTAGTTTTAACTAGATTTAATAATAATTAACAAAATAAATAAAGCTATTTGAGAAACATATACATTTAGGAATACATTATACGTATAGTACCGTTTCTGTCTCAACATTCGGACAAGCGTGTATAGCAACACAAATCAATAATTTTGTTTACATAATTTATTAATACCACCAAGCCATTAATTATAATGCATTGTAATTATAATGATATATATATCATACGTTGTAGTTTTTAAATATGTAGCAATCTGATTTTTGAAAACACATTAGAATCAAATCGAGCTAGAGAATTGTTTTGAGTATGTATTACTACATTTTGAAGAGTAATAATATTAATATAAAAAAATGGGGTTTGTAAAACTGATGGATGCCATTTAAAAACACAACTTCTCTACTTCTTGGCAGACGTAATGAGAGCACCATGTAGCGACAATCAATCTGATTTGTCTAACTTCTTAACAAAAATACAAATTACAATAAAATACAAATTAATACTCATAGTCATGTGTGTTGTTAAATTTGAGCCTTAATTTTCGAATTAATATGCTATAATGACATTTTAGTGAGATATGTTACGGTACATATATATATGAGAAAAAAATGTTTGGCATGGCAATATAAGTTGTTAACGGAATGTTTGAAATTTTGGCATATTTTTGAGTAGTAGACGTAGAAGAGTACATTAACTGGTTACAGTGTTTACTGGAATTTGAAATATTAGTTCCATATACTCTACTTAAGTAGAACACATGCATATAAGACACATACAATATATTTTGTACGCAAATCTTTTCCGCGCCTTTTATTAAATTTATTTGATGCACGTGGCAACATTGCGTAAACTGCCATGCGTTGAATTGGAAACAAAACTTGTAAATGGTAAATAAATTAATGATTTGAATAATATACATAGTGATAAAATCGAAAATACGGTGTTTTTCGCGATATCAACATTTCAAACGTGTAACAAATGGACATCTCTAAGTTATTTTGTATTATTACTAACATCTATTTGTTATTCTCTTGATTAAAATCTAATCTTTTGAATATTGCAAATAATAGATATTTAACCGTATTTTTTATATGAACTTTCTTCCTTCCAAAAATGTTTGGATCTACACAGTTGATAAGATATCAACTCGGAAAGTGGAGTGTATATGGATCTCCGCAATGTAAAGACATTTCTTGACAGATTATTTTTTACGAGACTAGTTTGTCAGACATTTACTCAAACCAATGATCATCCACAGTATTCTATTTTTGGATTTCTTAAAAATCCGACAGATGTGGGAATCGGATTTGCATTCCCCAGATTACGAGGTGTACTGCTTACCTCTACACCACCCGGGAAACAAATAGTCAAAAATAAAAGATGCTCTATAAATCATTTCGTTGTATTTAATTAGATATCGTTAGGACAGTGCAAATTTTAAGTTTAATGTTTTCACAAATTCAAACTATCACATAAAAATATTAAACATAGAACGATAAATGTAAAGAGAGAAATTTGAGAAAGAAAATAAAGGGATCCAACCGGGAGACAGATCCTATTCTAAAAATATATAAAATAACATCCATCTTAATTCCTCACAAAACTCATTTCACTCAGCTAAGAAATTATAATATGAATAACTGAAGCAAAGTCCGTAAACATAATCATGGCTATTGGTACTGGAAAGTTAGTTTCATATTCTTAAAGAAGTTTTCAGAAACATACATACCGATATTTGCCAGTTCACATAGATCATATCGAACAAATGTGTCGCCAAATATAATACATATTTCTTCTATTCCTTTGTACTGCTTATAATAATTATAATTATAATGAAAGGAATTATTCCTATGTATTAATTTTAACTATAGTAAGTAAGCATGCTCAAAATAAAATCGGTTGTATTTCCGATAAAATATTTTTATCCGAAATAAATAGAGATAATTATTTGAAATGATTCATTATCGAATGTTTTATAAAAGACGATGCTGCCATCTGTGAATCCAAATGTAGCATCACATCAAAAACAGCATCTCTGAAAAAGAAGTCAAACTAAATAAACTATTATATTTATTATCATTGTGTCATGGAATTTTAAATAACAATATACCTATTCTTGGGGCCTACCTGTTTTGGGGTTTTGTTGTTTGGACGCAGGTATGGTCTAGAACAGTTGTTCTATAAATTCAAGAGCTTTTTAACAGAACTTATTTGTCAAAAAAATTGTGAAATTAAGTAATAATGCAGATTTTTAGATGGCGTAAATGAGCATATTTCTTTTCGAATTTTGATATATTTTTATGACAAAGCCCCACATGCCAATGGCCTGACCACTTTAATTTACCAACTAATATAACCTTCCTATATTTATAAAACTTCAACTACATCTGAAAAGTGCATATTTCAATTCATCAATCAGAATAAAATTTTATGCCCGTGAGAAGTTTTTTGTCTCCTCCACAAAATTGATACATTTAACAAATGGGATTCTGTCACAAAGCGCTTCAGTTGTCAACACGAGAAGTAAAATTAGTCTAAATATAAAATTAGTTGATATTATTAAATTTTTATTTTTTCAGAATATTATTTTTAACTCCATCACAATAAATTAAGTGCCATTTATATTTTAAATATTAGCTACAAATCACATAGGGATAGGGTTCAAATGATTTTCAAAATAATTCAATAAACACCAATTTTTAACAAGCATTTTGTTTATTTTTTCATAATAATTTATAATTCAGTTTTACATTTGTCATACATTACAATACAAAAATACTGATTGATTAATCTCTCAAAAGGAACATTGTTTTATTATAATTAAATATTTTTATCAAAACTGCATTACATTAAATTGTTCTACTACAGCAAGCAGTATAAATAATTTACAACAAATAAATGTAATACCTATATATTTAGGTAAAAATATAATTTGATTAAAATGTTTATATCTCATAGATTATATATATTTTTTTTAATTTCTAAGCTCAATTATAATGATAACTATACTTATTTGCACCAGTGAATTAATAGCACTTTTTATCTTATACTTTTTCAGGCAATATGGCAGATGGAATGTAAAACTAACCGAAAAAATGAAGAAATAATATCCACGATTTAATATCCAATAAAAATACTATATTTCCTATTATACAATAATAAATTTGGTGTTTAGTGCTTGAATATCCATTAATTATAAATAAGTATCATATAAAACTATAAAAAGCAACTAAATATATAATTTTAAGCCCATCTAGAAAATTAGTATGAGAATTTCAACTTGACCTGCCAGATTTATAAATTGAAACTGCAATATAACTCCCGTATGATTCTCAGTTGGCATGTGTAACATATGTGCACAAAGTGAGAATTATAGAGAAATTACGGTGTTATTTTTTTCAATATTTGTGAATCAATAATGATTTCCATAATTTAATTTGATTTCTTTTTACAACATATACAAAATTATGTAAATGAGATTCCAAGATATTAAAAAAAGTGAACAGAAAACTTTTAAAAATCACGACAAAAACTCTAAATAAAATATTGGTATGCTTATATTGTCTAACATTATGATCGTGTAATTCATGGTTATGAATAAATTTTATAATCGTCTATGGGATAGAGATTTACAATTATATTATTTTGGATATCCACTAAGATTCGTAATCACTTGTGATTTTCAGATCCCTACTCAGTGGATATCCCTAAGTGACTATTAATTTGGGTAAGTATTAATAATATTAATTACTCGAACTATGTATTTCATATTATTAGATTAAATTATGCATCAGAAAGCCATATTGTATAAATACATTAATTCTGAGCATAAAAACAATCATTAGTTGTAGGACTTTAGTGGTGGTAAGAAGATATGGAACTCATCGCTGCTGAAGTGAAATTGCAACATTGACACCGATTTAACCAGATGGATAAAGAAAGCCTTCTGAGATAACCTTACTTGCCTCTTCCACAAGCCGACCAGACTCAGATGGAGCAGTAAGTCTAGGAAAATTTATAAGTTACAGCGATTCTTAGAGGCGCAATATTGTGTTTAAATACTCCACGTAAGAAGTAGACACAGATGGACGATGAAAGAAATGAAATAATTATTAATCTAATTCATGATATTCAATCGAGATATTTAAGTAAATATTGAACATTAGATGTTACAATAGCCATTGTGGAGTCAATTTAGGGTAGTGGGTGGAATGTAAGTTCAGTTTGGGACTGCACGAACAGTTGGTTGAGTTGAGAGTCCAGACCAACATTGTAGACTTTGACGAGATGTGCCTTCGAGGTATCGGGCTCCTTTCTGACCAAAGCTACACCGGAAACTCTCATCAGATGGATTTCACCATCCACAGAGCCTCCACGAGTTGTAGCTAGCTTCATGTGGCATGTCACATCAATTTAGATGTGTTTCTCGACAGCTTTGCGAGACTTCCCTGCTACGGAAACCAGTTGAGTTTTTTCTTCTATCTGTGGAAGATCTGCACGGAATACTGTCGCTTCTCCAAGATGATCCTTAAAAATAATAAAACAAATATTTCTTATTATGAAACAGACACCCTATTTCTATATTTATTTTCAATGTCAATTATATAATAATTATCGGGAATTTCATTAGAGTAAGTTGGAATTTTTTGATCAATATGCATATATATTATGCATGTTGCATGTACATGCGCATACAATTAAAATACATCTGAAGACAAAACTAAGGTCTTCATAGAACAAAGAACAGTCCATGTGATTATTATTATTATTTTTTACTGTTAACTATAGAATATAAAGGAAAAATATAATATATTTACCCCATTGGCAGTAACTTCAAACTTCATTCCAGTATGCACAGCTCTGGGTTCAAGTCCAACACCATCAGCGTGAGAATCTGACCAGAAGTAATTTTCAGGAGAATTGAGAGTATCAGGTGTGAAGGTAAGTCTTTTTCCATAGCCAATACCGACAGACTGGAGAAGAAGAGATCTATCTTGGAATAGGCGGCGTTTCGAGCCAGCTGGACGAACGCGGTAGTGGAAGCCAGAGATGATACGAGGATCAACGTACGTTCCTGGAAACATTCAAAATAATTAATATAGTGCTATGTTTTTCAAACAATGGTATCTAATTTTGGTATGTAAAAATCCTCATCTTATTGTTATAAATTTATTTATAGCACATATTATAAAGGTTCAATTTGGAATTTTGTCTGTCTTCAAGAGAAGTGTTTTTAATTTCTCTATGCCTCATTTTATTAAAATGAATTGTTGAGTCACTCTTTTTAAATTAAAAAATCTGTATAGCCAAGTAATTAAATCAAATTATAAAATTGTCCAAATCTGGTACAAGTATTCTTACCAACAACTGGCAACTCATAATGCTCGAGACCAACAATGGTGTACTTAGTGGGCACATCTCCAATTTCTTCACCGCTAACTGTGATCCTCCTCAGGCAAGACTGTACTCCAGGCTTCAATTCATAACCCTTCTTATTGGATTTCACTCCAATGGTGACATTTAAAACTTTAATCACAGATGCTGTTGCCTTGCCTCTAAATTTTTTGACAACTGCAATTCCCGACACTGGAACAAGGTTTGTTTCACCATTTCTTTCATACCATTCGACTTTGCATAAAGTATAGACTTTTACACGCTTCTCAATTGAGCCGTCGTTTAAGATGTTTTCCTCCTGCTCCATTTGTTCTTTCTATAATATAATAATACATAAAATATAATATTTTACTGCCATCTGTTAATAACACTTAATAATAATAATATTTAAAAAATCACGACTTATACACTTACTTACGTAAATGAATGATAATTTTTTCTAGAATTTACTTTTTGAGTAAATAATAGTTAGATGATTATTTAAAGCATTGACCATTAATCGAATAAACTTTTTTCTAGTTATACTAATATCAATTAATTATTTATTTTATATAATATAATATATTGCATTTTTCTTTTGAATAATTATTTTTCAATTTATGAATTCACCGCAAACCCTTTGAACCTCAGAGAAAGTTTCAGATTTATAATTACAGTTCGTAAAACTAAAAATTATTTTTTATTGCTAAGTATTACCTGTAGTTGCATAACTTCAAGTGTTCCCTGGGCTTCATGATTGGCATCGTAGACCGTAAACTTGTCACCAATGGAGACTACTTCAATTTCAAAGGCAAAACCCTCAGGCCTAGAGTCACTCCAAAAATAGTTTTCATTGTTGTTCAGCGAGGAGTCACCAGATTCGAAAGTGAACCTCCTCGCGTAGCCTCGTCCAATGCTGAGAAGAGTAAGGGCACGGTTGTCGAAGAGACATTTAGTCTTCTTGGTGGAAATCGGGGCATCAAAGTCCTAGAAATAAATTATAAATATTATACTAACTGAATTAATTCAATGATATCAAGAAGAATGAGACTACAATAAGAAACATACTGGTAGATATGCCTGAAGGACAGTCATGAAATTGGCCATGGTGCCACTAAGTCAATTTAGGATTGGTTTGTCGTATGGACCAACTGTTAAATGTTCACGAGATGAAAAACAAATGTCATTTAAATACATACATGTAAATAAATGAAGGTATCTGATTTACTTTTTTAAAGCCATATGATTGCTGTATTATTTATAAAATATTGTATAAATTTGAAAATACGTTTTGTTTTTCAAATCACACTCCATGAATATTCGATAAACTGATTCAAAAGCTACTGCCTGAAAAAAAATATGAAAGTGACTCAATCCAATATCCAATAGGTGGAACTTATGGGTCTTGGAACTTGAAGGTAATTGAGAATTACAGTAATTGAATACATCGTCATCATGACCATAATAACTCAGAGGTTTTTATCAATAAATCTATCTATCTTTCTTTATTCTTATGTGTTTAAAAGTCCTTATCCATATGACCAGTGATTTATTGACACATAGCTTTTCCTACTAGGTATATATTAATTACTTCCACTATTTTTAGTTATCACAATGTTAAAAAATGCAGTTTTGAATTAATAAATATCTTTAAAAACATATTACATTTGGTTAAGGAATCCTTTAATCTAATATATAAAAGTCAAAATATGTATGTTCGTTCGTTCGTTCGTTTGT
>JAGVSQ010011384.1:0-12287 GCA_022683975.1 Rhyacophila evoluta | reverse complement strand
TATTAAACTTATAATTTGTGATATTACAACATGTATAAAGTAAATAAATAAATGAATTGACAGATTTGAAGAATTAGAAATTGGATTTTCGAGAGATATTATAATATATATTTTACTAGACAGAACTGTGATAAAGTTTATTTATTTATTATTTATTTCACTCTCTGCCATATTCACTCCTTATGAGGAGCATATGGCTATCACCTGACGCCTCCAAGATTCTCTATTACCTGCCAGCTGCCTCGTATCCTCCCAGGTTATACTGGCATTCTTTAATTCCGCTGAGTACATCTTGTGGATAGTATCCAACGGTCTTCCAGGTCGCCGAAATCCCACCGGTTGGAAAAAGAAGCAAGCAGGATTCAGGCTTTCCGGATGCATCCATAGTGTATGCCCCAGCTAGTTGTATATTAATATTAAGATTTATTAGAGATGCTGTACCATCAGAATTATTTGTAGATAAGGTCTTTTTAACTTCAAGTTTAAATTATGTAATTAATTTGATTGTATTTATTAGGTGGACGTCATGGAGTAACAACTCGAACATTGAGAGGATCTGGTGGTTGGTTGGGTGGAATCAGTCGAAGAGTTTCTTCACTCTTCTTTTCGGCAATGCCCTCATCACAATCTGTAGAAACAGTATGTATATGTAAAGCTGTCTTAAATAGAAATATTGGCTGATCAAAAAAATATGTGAAATTTTATTTGAAATAATATACTTAAGTAAAATTTGATGAGGCAGCAGTTTCTTCCTGTAATGCAACAAGTGATGTGATAAAAGCATCAAAACCCTGTAAAAATATTTTTGTCTAATCCTAGGAGGAATGGCATTATAATTACTAATCTATTGTTCTGAAATTAGCTGGACAATAAATTATTGATTATATCAAATTAGTTGGTAAAATATATATAATATATAAATATCTTGACTGAAGGTCATGATATTATATTAGTTATAGGTTATGTAACATTTACTCCACATATTTTCGTTGATAGTTGTGTAGCTAAATTGCAAGATAATATAGGAATGCCATAATACAAATTCCTTTTACAGATTATTATTTCTTATGAAAAGTTGATGGTCATGATATTTAATTACTTAGAAACTGGTTGGTGTAGCTGCATTAGAACCTTCCGGTGAAGAAGGCCCCCGAGTATGCATGGTGGCTGGTTTATGTACCCAACTATGGCAACTCGGAACACCTGAACGTCTCGCCTTTGAATCTGATATGCAAAGAGCATTACGTGATGGATTTCTGCAGGCTCATATGTTTCCACCAGGTAGATTATTATTTTATTTTATAAATCTAAAACAAACCAATAAAAATTCTGTTCAACAAACTTTTTCTTTTATTGAATATTTTTATTGATCACCTGCAAGGAAATATTATTGTAATTCATTTTGGAAAAAGTCTGGATGTCTATTTTTGATACCGATGTCTGTCATAGTAGCGAATTGTATATTCTATAATATATTGCAACGGAGACAGAAATTTAAAAATATTCATTGTCTCTAAAAATTTTCTTATTTTGATAGGCGATCCAGGACAGTTAGACATACATATTTTGGATTTGCATCCGTGGAATGATGGAGTATTACTTCTCACAGCAGCAATCAATACTGTGCGGTCTCCACAAATGCGTTACGCTCTTGGTGAGTTTATCATTTTTATCAACTTCATTAACTCTTTACCTTTTTACCATCGGTTGATGAACAGTAATTATTCCTTTAGGGGGTATGTGCGTTTCATCTTTAGAAGATATTGATTTAATTTCATTTATTTGACGTATGGATATTAAGAACAACTATTAAATATTTGAATGATAAATGTAAGAGTGGGTGCTTGATGGTTGACGATTATCCGCTGCGAAAATAATCAGTCAAGAAATGTCTTTTGTTGTAGTGATTTGGAATGGATATCACTTGAATAAATGAGTATGATGTATCGATTTAGTTGATCTAAAACACTGTGTCAAGATTTCCAGGAAAGCTGTAATGTCAACTGTAAACTTTAGAAGTATTGGAACAAAGTTATTTTATCCTGATGTCCTATCTCTCAATTAGCTGAAATTTTCTCTAAATAGCAAACATTCTACTTTTTCAGCTCACGTCTGCACATCAGAAGACGGTGGTGGGCAATTGATAGGGCTAGTGCCACTGCAGACTGGGCCAGCAACAGGAACTGAAAATGGTGCTGTCTCTAGTGCACCGACCCTCAGATTGTTGGCTTCCTCCAGTTCAGCGTATCTTTATGATAAAAATAAAATTTCTGTTGCTTCATGTAAGTATTTATCTTCAAAGATTTCTTGCAACACACCTCATTTAATATGTCAAATTCAATAGAATACCCATTTTAAAATATTATTATAGTAACAGAGATTTGAACCGTTGTTAAATTGAATTTGTTTTTGTATTTGATATGTTATTTCTGTTGAGAATAAAATGGTTATCTCGAAAAAATCTTTTTTAATAACCTTGTATGTTTGTAGGTGTGAATCCAAATGAGAAAGCAGATTTGATTGACTTCACAGCAAATGGAGATCAGATCTTAGGAGGTGGAATGTGTTTTGGAGTTCCATTATTCTTCTCGAAGATGCATGGAGTAATTTCTATTTTGTCGAATGAGAGTGCAATCAATGATTTGTAAGGATTATTTATTTTAAATTTTTTATATCATAAATGGAATTAATAACTGGTACATTTTGATTTTTGAAGACATAGATAGAAGTGAATGTTTTGATATTTTATTTATTTTTAATGCTAAGAAAAATGCTTATTTTTTTTAATTTTCAATTTTGGATTTCAGTGATGGGATCACAACAGGCGAATAACATTTGACATCTAAGTTGTTTGATAATTTTAACATCATCATGCCCTCTATATAACATTTTCTAGGTCTGTAAATGACAGTCCAATTGGTTCACCTCGTCCTTCAGAAGCTTTCGATGGACACCTTTCCCTATACGAACTGGATCCTGTAGAAGTGGCGTCAGGTGGAATCTCTGGAAAGTCTCGAAGTTCTGCTACTGCTCTCTTGCAAGCTGCTTTTCTGCATCACATGCGACGCGAACTCACAGCTAGCCGTTCCATATTGGCCGATCTTTTTCCACCAGGAGACGACATCATTGGAGTAGATACATCTCTCGATAGAACTATTCTGGCTATAGCTACAGACTTGCTGGATGACGTGCCAACAAGCGATCCTAGGTTAATGAAGCATCTCAAGAATATAATTTTTATACACTGATACCATTGAAAAATTACCACAAAGTAAATTCCTCAGATTGAATCTAAACTTGCTAGTGGGTAAAAAAATAGCTAAAGTTGCCAAAAGAAAATTTACTGACACTACAAATATTTTATACCGAATATTTATTCTGTCTGTAATGTGCTTTAATGTAAACTAATGTAACAATAAAAAGTGAAATTACCATTATTTATTTCTATTATTAACGAGTTTTACATTATTTAGATGGGGCAGCGGCGGAAGTGGATTGGGAAGTTCAGGTTCTCTCCAGATTTTACTACAACTGCAAGATAAGAGGCGAGCTTTGACTTTATTATTAGACTTTCTGAGAACAAGTGGATTATGGAAACGTTTGGGAGGAGCCAGTCGGGATGGAGCTCAACCAGCTCCGACTGCATTACTTCTTCGAGGACTGGCTGAAAGAGCAGCCGCTGCCATCGCTTTGAGAACCCTGCAGCAGCAGACCAACCATCAGCATGCTGTGGACACCGTCATTCAGCAGGTGCCAATATATTGTATATCTGAAATACTAACTGAATTTATTGGATTTATTCATTATACACATTATAATAATGATTTTAGTTTACATGGGTAAATATGGATTAGGAAATATGGGAAATATTTAAAGTCTTATTTTATCCATAGGTGATGTCGGAGAGTGAAGATAGTGAAGATTCATCCATGGGTACCGGTCTGTCTCCGTCAGATCTTTTCTACAAGCGGGTGTCAGGTGTGGAGAGAGCACTCATTCGCTGCGCACGTTGGTGTGCCGAACAGGACGCCTCTGGCTGTGCTCCACCTGCTCTAACACAGCTTATCACCAAAGTCAACAAGGTTTTGATTGTAAGTAGACCTGTCAATTAATAACCAAAAGTGCTATTAGAATTTAACAAACTTTAAAAAAAACAAACCTGTAGAATTGAATACTCGTTCGACATGTTGAAATTATATTTTAAGATTAGCTTATTAACCTCATATATTGATGGTTTAAAGTGCAAAGTTACTAACTCCACTTTTAGCCGAAAATGACTTAATATTACTATCTCACTGTAACATGCTATAAGCATGTTCCGTATTAATTTAACAACTCGAGTTGTTTCAATATATCAAACAAATGTCACAAGAAAATTTGACAACTCCATTGTGCTCTGAGACCTATACTGCAAAATATATAACTTCGCTGTTATGTATGCATCTATCAAAATTAAGAAAAAGTACACAATTAATGTCAATGAAGTCACTTTTCAAAAATTATACCTTGTTTTAGTAATTAATTTATTTAGTGAATTTATAAACTCAAGTATTTATGATTAAATGGTTAAATAAAAAATAAACTCCCAAACGATCGAGTTGTTGCTGAGAATTGATACTCAAAACAAGTGTAACTGAATATTTGGAGCGAACATGGTATATAACTTCACAATTTTAACATGTAATTCTATAATGAAGTATTTTGTGCATCATCAGTTGTCTTCTACAATAGCTCATCATTTATTGAATATTTCAGGCTGTTCTTCAAGAGGTGCTTAAGTTCCGACAGCAGCAATCATCCACATTTACTCCATCTCCGGATTCATTAAATCTTCGCTTGGATCCTGCCACGTGGACATCATGCTCTCGACCTGGCCGTCTTCAAGGAGCTTTACGAGAGCAATATTCGTTGAGTATCTCACGGGCAAGAAAAGCTGCTCCAGGTTCAAAGTCAGAGTTGCGAGCGCAGGCGGCTGCTTTGGCTTCCGTTTCTCTTCAGCTTGCCCTTGAGAGGACAGAAGCCGACTGTCGGGGGAAAGAGAGCATCATGAAAGAATATACGCAGATGCGTACGGAAATGATACAACCCTTCAGTGAGTTATGTTGACTTTCTTTTTTATACCAAATAGCACATATTAATTAAACGTGAAATATAAAAAATTTAAACCATTTGAAACCAATCTCTTTAAAATATGCTCATTTATTTTTGACAGTGTAATGTTTTAAGTTGGTGGTTCAACTTTTTTTCATCCAAATTTTTATTAATGTTATGTACTTTGTAAATCTAGAGTTCTCTATTTCTAGGTATATGTAAATCTTTAATTGAAACATCTTGAAATTAATTGAATTGAAAAGATTATTAATTTATCATTTAACAGTCTGATCAATAATATTTTGTTTGATTACAATATTTCAGTTGAGGACGAAGAATATGATCATGCTTTTAGCCTAGCGGAGAAATTTCATGACTTTGAGTCGCTGGTCCTTGTTTGTGAAAAATCTAACAGCAGGGACCGACTTTATCACTACATGGATAAATTTGAACATCTGGTAAGTAATTATAGTCAGGTACAAGTTTGAGAAAAGCCGAGTGCAGAAAATATGAGAGCCTTAAAGTGATCATTAGGTGTAAAATCATTTCAATCATTGAGTGCATATGCTTGTGTTATCATTTGGTACTGAAAGCGGTTGATAAGTCCTTTAGCTGTGAATAAAAATCTATTTCAATTGAGGATATAAATTCTCAACCAGATTGTCTGACAATTAATCCAAGCTTCAAGATAGATTTTTACTTTGTGGACATATACTATTATTATTATTATTATATGTTTGCTCCCTTGGTGGAGCATATGGATCTACACCGTGTGAAGATATCCACTCCGAAAGTGGAGTATATCGATCTTCGCAATGTGAAGACGTTTTAAAAAATTATTTTTCGAGAGAATCGTTTCTCAGACAATTGCTCGACCCAATGGGCTTGCAGTCCTTTATTTTTAGATTTTTTTAAATCTGACAGATCGGGAATCAGCCCCGCATTCCCCAAATTGCTAGGTGTACACGCTACCAACTACGCTAACTGGGGAGAAAGTATATATACCATATACTCTGCATGCTGACTAGAAATATTAAAATATAGTTATATTTTAGTTTAGGTGGTATACTACAGACAATTCCATTGGCTGATATTTTATTTTCAGACAGCGAAATAATATTGATACTTTAGTAAATTGATATTTTTGTTGTATTCAGGGTTTCCAAGAATGCGCCTTTAACTGGTTCATGGAACGTGGCAGAGGGGGGCAAGCAGCCTTGCTGAAGGCCTTTCCTCGTCATGCTACAGCACTGTCCAGCTGGCTTGGCTCCCGTGGTACCTCCTTCCAAGAAGAGCATACTCGAGCAGGATCTCCATTGCCTTATTCTCATACCACTATAGGCTCAACGATGGCAATGGAACCGCAGGGGGATGGTTCAGAGTTATTGTGGTTGCATGACTTGAGGGCCGATCGGTGGAAAGAGGCCGCTGGTACACTGCTGCAGTTGGCCAGCATCGAAGCGGAGTCTGTTGCGAGAATGTCTGTAAGTGTGTATTTGATAATTATACAGACTTGTGTTTTTGAAATATGGGTATGTAAATACTCTCCCATGACAGATTACTGTGTTTTCCCTGTAGCTGATAAATCTTTAAAATCTATTAATAACTTCATGTTGCTGAGGCTTATAAGCTTTGATTCTGAGCAGAAATGATGCTTGGCAACACAGATTGATGCCTTATACTGCAAACCAGCCAAGTCCTTATGTGTAAAATATTCGAGAGCAATAAACAACTTTGGTGAATGCACATGTTACTGCATGGAGTTGGCTGGTGTGTGCGGGTGATTTTACGTATTTCAATTTTCTTTATGAATTTTGTGCTTTGTGTGTGCGATAGAAAAATTAAAGCTGATTAAAATGGCATCAAAATCGGTATTTTCGACTGCGGGTGGAGTTAGCTAGTTTTTCAGATTATACCATCAATATGTAATTAAACATATAATCATTTTTGTTCTTAAGTCTTTTTGCCTTGCATATAAATCTCCACACCGTAGTGATTTATGCTAATAGATTTTTTTGAGAGTACTGGTTGCTTAATCCATTGGACATCAACGTCCTGAATCTAAATACACATAAAAACATACTTATTTGATGAGTATGGCAAGGAGATTTATTAATTCCTTAATGCAAATTATAAATATTTTATTGATATCATTAAACGATTATCGTTATAACTAGGTTCAAGCATCTTTGAGTAAGCTGTGTGCTCTGGCAGCAGAAGGAGACTCTGTGGAGGTGGACGAAATGTTGAAAAAAACGAAGAACCGTCTTCTTTTGGTTGAATATCATTCACTTCCACCTGCTTTACTTGCCTCACATGGTCTGGATGCTGATGATTTGAGGGTCATGGAACCTGCAGAAATTATTGATGTAAGCCATTGTAATTTTTTTATTATATATAATATTATTATTTCTATTACAATTTATATTGCTGAGCCAGCAAAAAAAGTAATATCCAGCAATGCAGCAAGATGAAGTGTAAGAGGTAGGACACAAAGTTGTTGATGATCGTAAGTTATCTGGAGTGTCAAATTGGAGATTAGCCACATTGTAGCGCTCATATTGATTTGGCCGTTCTGAATATAAAATAAAGGTTCAAAAGAAATCACATAAAAACTCAAATAATTTCTAACTAATCCATATGTATATTTTGACAGATGTTCGTAACATCGACTGGAATAGGCCTATCGGAGTATGAATACAGCCGTGCACTGGAACTGTGCTCTCTAGTAGCCATGAGCCACGATAATCCAGAAGAAGGAGTAGTGATTGCCAATGAGTTGAGACGCAGGGTATGGTGCGCTACTATCCTATGTGATGCCACCGAGAATGTGTTCAACTTTGACACCAACTCACCTTTGGATTCCGCCCAAGAAATGATGTTCTTCAAAGTTGTCAACGCTGTTCATTTATTAGGTTAGTATTTGGTTTATGTTTTGATATCTTAGTCATTCCACTGTTTTTTTTTCTACTAACTTAATATTTTTCAGATGATGTTATTTAAGTGCTTGCTTATAATTGTTAGTTACATTGTATTGCAGTTAAGTTCACTGTAAAGGACTACCAAGGAAATGACTGAAATCTTCTTTTTTTTCAGATTGCAATCTTGATGAGTATTTAGTCTGCTTGGATGATCTATTGGCATCTGATGAATTGATCGAGATAAGCAAAGACAAAAAGTTTCAGTTCATTATGAAGGTGGGCTATGAGCATGTTTATCGGTCACAGGCTGAGATGGCAGTAAATTAGATTTTATATTCATCTCATTATGTTAATTGAGTATCTTTCATATAAATTAATAAAATTATTTTTATACATAAATGTCTTTTTTTACTTCTAACATAGTATATATAGTAAATTTACAATTTCATAAACCTTAATATTGGGTCAGATACTCATCGGCTGTTCAGTCAATAGATACTGTAATTTTTGTTTTTTTTTTCTAAAATTTAAGATAAATGTTTTCTTAAATCAATTATTTAGATTTATTGAGTGAATCAATGAAAAACATGTCATTAACGATGGGAAAATGAATTTTATTTATCAGTTGTATTAGTTAATTTATATCTGATATTTTGTAAGTTATTCTGTGTGTACGCATTGCAGAGATACATAGATACATACTCCACTTTTGGAGTGGATATATTCATACTAAGTAGTTCCATATGCGCCACCTTTATTATTGACTGATTTTATGCATTTTCCCTGCTAATTTTTTACGTGATGTTGTGACATAGATTAACTCTCATCTTTATCTTAATAAATAATCCTCAATCTTTAAAATAAAACAATTGTTTGCATGATGTAATCATTTTTATTATAATACATTTATTACATATTTCATTTTAATAGAAATATTAATACATCATCACAGTTAAAGTAAAAACTAATGTGTTATAGGTATTTACAACATTTTAAATTAAATATCTCAAACTATTCAATGCTTATAAAATATTGTAAAATATGCTTCAACTTAACTTACAACTTCTACATTTTTACATATCGTAATAATAATTAATAACCGTACACATAATTAATTAATTTTTAGTATTAAAGGGTTTAGTAAATCTTGATCATTGGATGATATTTTCTTATTCGTAATATTATTTACATTTTTTTTATTTAGGCAGTTGTCTCATATATTTATATATACAGTAAGAGTTACAAAGAACAATAAAAAATATGGTAATAAACAATGATTAATTTTATACCTTATATGCCACTTTTCAAACTGGTAGATGTACAAGTATAATTAAGTTGAAACAAAATAGGCATTGAAAAATAATTCAATTAATAATAGCATTTTCAATTGTGGTATTATGTATCCCTTGACAGCTATTACATATACAAATAAAATGAGATGATTGGGTATACTTAAATGAGTCTTTGTAAAAAAATATGAAAGATGAAGTAGGTGGGTTTTAGTTAACAGATTGTCGTGAGGTATTTATATAGAACTGAAATTGTAGTTAGCAAAGTATACTTTGTATTAAATTGATTGATTTATTTAGAAAATTTGCATACAGATTTAAATACTGTATGAATTGAAACAGAATATTTATTATACTTTAAGAATAGTATATGTTTAGAAAAATAACAGGCGTTAAGGGAAATGGTTTTTTTAAATTAGTACTTCTACTTTGCAAAATTAAAACGGTGGAATATAATTGATAAACGCATTAGGTGTTGTAAGTTGAGTTTTTTTTAGTTAAATAAGTTGATACGAAATCTTGGGGAAAACTCAAAAACCTCATAACCCATTTGAACATTAAGGATTCTGAGCGAGGAAAAATCTAAGCTGATACAGACAGATCCAAATGACACTGATAAAATGCAGCTCAACTAAAACTAGCTGCCTGATAATAGTCCATAAATTGTAGAAGAGTTGGCAATGGTTTGTTTCAGGCTAAATTTTTATTGTAGATGCAATTTTTATGAATTTTTCTCAAAATGCTTAAGACTTGTTAAACAGTTTGACTGATAATTTCTCCTTGACACACTGCTGATTATTGTTATCAAATAATTAACATTTAAACTTGAATATTTCAATTAAATTACCACCTGTTTTGTCAGCTTTCATGAATTCATATATTGCATATTTAATTCATTGTCATTAAATTATATACAAAGCATATATCATCTATTTTCTCTAGTACATACGCGAGATAATAGGATTGTGAAATCCCTCATTAAATATGCATAATATTGTAGTGTTAATTTCAATCAAAACTTTTGTTTCAACACAATTTCATATTTAAAATGAGTATGACAGTTTAAGGTAACTTAACTTAACATACAATACATATTTTAAACTGACCTAATCTAGAATGATTGGTAAATTAGGAGACATTGGAATTTCCTAATCTAACGTAATATGGCTGAATTATTTATTTTTACATATCAGGTTAGGTTGGGCTAGTTAATGATTTTCCTGTTGAGATATTTTAAAAATTTAATCCATTCCATCCATGCGCTGGAAGCATACAACGTATTCTGATGTTTGTGTTAAACGATTAAATGTAAATAAAAAAGCAACAAGGGAAATGAACAGATAAAAATGTGATAAACAGAAGCATGTGAATAATTTGTTATTGTTGTCAATATACTAATTTGTCACACTTTTATTAAATTGAAACATGATTTTCAAAAATATGGCCCTCCAAATGACAGGTGATTGGAGAATTAGGTAAAATGCCAGGTTATATTGTATATGCCAAACTAAAAAAGTCTTCAAAAATTGTGATGCAAGGGTCAGCTATTAGAAATGAATGATAAATAATTCATTCAGATCAATTCGAGCTGCAGTGCTGTTAAAGATGTATATATATTCTTAATTTGTTGCAAATTATGTGTGAAAATTATAATTATATTTTCCTAGTGAGTAGAGATGTAATACGTTTTCTAGTTCATTTCTAGAGCAGTGTGGTGATGGAATGGGTTAAAAATCTCAACACAATGTGTATATTTCATATAGGTTGCATGTTAGGATTTGTGGTTTCGTTAATAGACAATATCTAAAAAGTGTATTCACTTTACCTGTAAAACTCACAACAATAAAGTTTTATAGTATACGAGACTTAGAAATATTTATATATGAATATAGTACAGTCAAAAATTACAATTTATTCAAAAACATTTCATTTTGAGTTGTTTTGTTTTTTTATACTGTAATGGACAATGTTTAAAATAATTTTTTTTTGTATTTTGATCAAGGCTTTTTTATATTTTTATAAAAGTATAAAATCTACTTACAAAATTTTATATACATTTTAAAAACTTTGCTTCAAATTAATATTTATTTTAAATAGCTAATGCCTCAACGAATAAATATCAAATTTTGGATTATTTGGTGAAATAATAAATTATAATATTATATTTTATCGTTGGCTTATATTTTATTATTATATAGGTATAAAAGGGGCAGCCACATTACGAATAATAAACATAAATAAATCACATTATAAACGCCTTATAAAATGGTTTTTAAAAACAATCATTACACTTAAGCGTAAAATTAATGTTTTGTTAGTAGAAAATATATTATATTACATTGTATGGTGACACGCCCGTCTCTAGACATACATACATATATGATTTATTTTGTCACCACTCATCACGTCTACTCTGTGGACGTATACCATTGAGAAATAAATGTGAGGTATTCTTCAAAGTGCTGGAAGTTTCCCAAGAGCAGTTTTAGAAAAACTTAGTTGGCATGCAATATTGTGTGCATGTTCCCATATATGCTGCCAACAGTATGATTCAAGATACTTTTTTATGTGCAAACACACAAAATAGTTGGAAATAAAAGTAAGTTGGCAAAATGAATTCTTACCACTGCACGAGTTACGATATATGGTGAATAAATAACATTAATATGGTCATAGATTTTAATATGTATTATTTTATTATATAATTATTAATTTATTTAAAAAGAAATGTTTCTTGTAGTGTTACAATATATCTGAATTATTTTTTAATGCTTTATGCGTTCTAGTCCAATTCTGAATAATAACAGTGATAATAATTAGGTATGTAATTCCTTTTGACTCACTTCCTGAAAAATATGCCTTTTGGATTTTGCTTTGTACGATAGAGACGGACTTTTATGGTTAGGCTATATTTAATTTCTTTCTAGCAACGTAAATATGTTTAAATGTTAGTAATAATCTAAATTAATAATAAAGTGTGAAAAAA
>JAGVSQ010011383.1:0-12288 GCA_022683975.1 Rhyacophila evoluta | reverse complement strand
TTTATTCTGATGATTTTTGACAGACATTAATATCCGTAGTGCAGGATTAACTTTTATAACTAACAATATATCTTTTGCTATCGGTGTCACATTAAAATTCTTTTTTTTTGAAATTTTATATCCCCAATTAAGAAAAAGTATACAAAACATATTAAATTAAATTATCACACACTTTGTCTTAGTACATTTTACACTTACATTTTTACTATTGAAAATTACCTTTATTTTTTCTGTATTTTTTATCGTACATAGTATATGTGAAAAAAAGTATATTTAGATTGTGATATTTGTTGACATTTGTTATAAGATTTTTTAAATTATGTTATATTACACGTCAGTGTATATAAAATTACATTTTTTTATATATATCACATGTTTGCTCCCAACACGGAGCATATGGATCTACACAGTGTAAAGATATCCACTTCGAACGAGGAGTATATGGATCTTCGCAATGTGAAGACGTCTTATACAGATTATTTTTCACGAGAATTGTTTGTCAGACAATTATCCAGTCCTGCATTTTTCAGATTTTGAAAATCCGAGAGACGGGGATTCGAACCCGCATTCACCGGATCACTAGGCGTGCACGCTACCAACTACACTACCTTAAATTACATTAAGTAATGTAAAATTACATAACATCAGACTAAACAAATTCAAATTAAAATATCACAAGCATTCATTAACGAATTATTACATTATTTAAAATTGAAATTAGCATTAAAATCTTTGTAAACATAGGCAAGTCACTATTTTTTAGGCTTGCTAATATTTTAAATACCAATGAATTGGCGTGTATTTTCACTGTATCTAGAACGTTATCATGAACCAATTTTGCGGTAATTATTTGAGATAAGGACATATAAAAAATACATATCCACGGGACAGATAGTGTACGTTGACAAAATAATATCCTTCGTGATTATAACATAACGTGCTTATAGAAATTAAAAAATAAACACGGAACGCAAAACACAATTTCCGACTCCTCCCGTGTCGATTTTTCTTGCGAAGCCATAATAGTGGGTCAGGGTCACTTTGAATTCGTTGCGATGTGTGTGTCGACCGTTAGCTTTCGAACGAAAGTTGCATGTCGTTTTAGCTTAGGCATAATCAATGACTAACGAACACATATTTCTATTCTTTCTATACCGAATATTTCATATCAATCACAGGTTCTCAAAAAAAATTATACATTTCCTGGTTTTAATGTGTGTTTTAGTAATTAATAATTAATATTTTTGACTGATGGTGCTTGATTTTAAATTCTAAATTATTTGAGACTGGTAAACTTCCGTATGTGAGATCACTGTTGGCGACCCGGGTTTCCTCTTTCGGCATCTTCAGACTACATTATATGTGGGCAGTGACCGAACATATAACATAGTACTGTGTGTTTTAGTGTTTAGAAATGCAAGTTTATGGCTCTTTTTTATCTCTTCGCTAACGTCGAAGTTAGTATGCGAGCTTAAAACCCGAAGAATGCGAGTTTGATTTCTACGTTTTCTCATGAAATTAAAATTAAAAAAACCGAAAATAAAAGTCTCTATGTCCATCGGATTAAGAAATTGTCCGATTACCAATTGTCTTAAAACATAATTTATTAAGTCATATCTCACATTGCAAGGTTTTAGTTTTTGAAAAGGGTATCTTCATATTAAATATATATATATCCATATTTTCTATTTTTGGAACAAACATGTTTAAAAAAATATAGTTTCAATATCCGATACCAAAAATTTTACAAGCTCGGTCATCAACGGGAATCAACAGCGGCTGGATTTTTAAAAATCCTACAATGCAGGACTGTATGTCCAATAGATACAGTAATTATTGAAATAGTTTTTTAAAACGTCTCTACATCGCGAAGATCCATATACTCTACATTGCGAGCAAACATCCTCACATTTAAAATCCATTTTTTGCACTTTTAAAACGAATATGCGTAAAAAACAATACAGTGGACATTTGAACGAGATTAATTTTTTATATCATTCTCTTTACGAAGTAAATAGAATGGAATTGATTACGTCTTATATTGAAAGTGAGTCAAAAGTCTTTCGAATGTTTTTTTAAGGTCAAGTAAAATTTTAGGAGTCATAACATGAATGATAATTTATTATAAAATAGGATTTATAATAATGTGAATAATTATTCAAATGAATACATTCTTTTATATATAGTCTTTAAGGCGCATATAAAAATATTTTGCAATAACTTCAAATTGTTGCATAACTATTATGCTGTATATTATTTTTCGATAGTATTATATTTTTATTTTTCTGGTTATATGAAAACATATCAAAACCAGACCACGGCATTTCGCTCCAATATTATTATTCAAATACATTAGCATAAAAATATTCCTTTTCGGAATGAAAAATGCTAAAGCATTCGAAACTAATCTAATTTGTCATGTGCTGCGAAGAAAAATCTTAGTTCAAAAACTGCTCGCGTTTTTGTCAAAATGGCTTTAAATAACTAGGGTTTTTGTACTTTATTAGAAACAAGTCGTAAATCACCATATTATCATACCTACTTGTGATATAATGACGCATATAAATTATGTTTGCCTTCACACTGTTCTTTATTTTTTCGTGGGAGCTTTTCATAAAGAAAATCTTCTTTGACTAATAGACATTGAACATCACAAAGCTTTTATGTGCAGTATTTTCAATAGACTATTTTTAGTAATTTCATCTTAAAACGAATAAAATCAAATAAAAATACTATTAAAAATAACTTCAGGGAAAAATATATAACCCAATTGAAGGGCACAAGATAAAAATAGAAAGTATTTTTAATTTTAACGCAATGAAAAATAATTAATATTTTTGACTGATGGTGCTTGATTGAAATTGATTTAAAATTCTAAATTATTTGAATATGAAAAATACTTTTTGTAATAGGATTTAACCTACAATTTTTATTGAAAATCCTTGCAAAATTAACAATAAAGAACAAAATTTTGTAGTTATTTTTGACAAAAACTAAATTATAATTATTAAATATACATTCTTATACATCAACTATGGAGAAGAAAAAGGACATAACCCATATAGAATAAATTATAAAGGGGACACAAAAAACTTTTATTTAATGGTTTTGAGCTAAAGTCAAAATATTACATACACACAACATTGAAATATATGAAGACTAAAATTGGTGTTTATATACTGATTATAATAATAAAGTAATAATTTATTTTTAAAAATCAGTACAATTGATTAGATTGAAGCCCTTTTTCCCGAGCGTATATTTCACAGGTTATCCTTTTTTTAAATTTAAAAGCTAAAATATGATAATAATCGGCATTTACAGCCTATTTGCTTTTGATTGAACGTGTATTAAGTAGTATACATTCTAATTATCGAATGTAAGCTATTTTCTTTTATATATAACTATTTTCAGCATTTCAGGAGGTATAACAAATAAGGGTGCATCGTTGTTTTGCAGTCAACGCAGTGAAATTACATAAAAAAATATGGATTGATGAAATTTTTCAATATATTAATCTCAGAATACACGTAAGTTTTGTATCATTTTTACTAACCGGAATTAATCTAATTTGTATATTAATTTTTTCTTTCATTTTTTTCACGTGTTATAATAGGAAATATACATATATTATGGCTTAATATTAGTTACCATGGTAACTCATGTTACAATTTTTCGATCACAAATTGACATGCAAAGTGCACATATTCATGATTCGCTTCGAACCGAAAGTTATGAATGCAAGACTATAATACGCATTGAGAAGAGTGAATTATCCCAGAATAATGATCATGAGAATCTATAAATAAAAAGCTTTTGATTAAAACTATCACTTGATAGCCAAATTTACATTAACTTCATTGTGTTATATATAAGAATTGTAAAAAATATGCATCAGTTATTTAAATTCTTAGTAAGAAATTGCACTTATAATAAAAGGGTTGTTGAAATTATTCACTTGATGACATTAAACAAATTCTGAATAAAAGAGCTTTTTTCTAGCGTAATATGAATTTTCACCAGTAGCTTTTTATATTAAAAGTAGCTTTCTATATTAGAGAAGAAAATGAAAAAAAAATACGAATGAAAACATGAATGTGAGATTTTATTACACATATTAGTAATTATTTTTTCTCGAAGAAGGATTTTCTCGGGCAATGTGTAACGTTATTATCTTCAAGAACTCTGAATTTTTCTTCATGTTATAATATAACGCCATAAATCAAGCGGGAAAGTGATGAATGGACGAACCCAAATGAAATATAAAAGGTGTTAGGCATATGGTTATGATAAGTTTTGGTCGGGTACTTATCTACAATCTTTATATTTTTTCGAATAAAACTTCTTTTCGTTTCAATAATCTTAAGTTATAGTATTTTGAAAAGAACTTTTCGTGAAAAAAATTATCTTATACCCAGTAAACGTAGAGTGCTGTGAAAATATTAAAGTTACTTCTAATCCCTCTGACACTTAAATTAAGAATGTGTGGGCTTGTATTATGTTGGTTAGATGAGTATCTCAAAAATAAAATAACTTTGTAATATTCCTATGAAAATATTTGTATTTGGTTGCAAATGTATATTAGCGATGATTGTACACTTTTCTTCTTCTTCGATATCCGCCCCCTAGATGGAGCATATGGATACCACTGCTGTCTCAAAGAATCCCCGTCACCCGCCAGTATTATTGCGCCCTCCCAGAATATACCTGCGTTCCGTAACTTCGCCGAATACATTCTGTAGGTAGTATTTCTATGTTTTTTTCAATTAGTTTTTTTTTATAATTCTATTTCTTTTAACTTCAGCACACTTAAGTGCGTGGCAACCTAAGTTTCATGAAATTTTTATTTACTCCCGGGATATTCCGGTCGAATAAAGTAGATTACTTCTCGATCTCCGGGAGCTCCGGGATATACCTGATTAAGACAAGGTGTAAGGACGGGACGGGTGGATGGTTGGAGTATTAGGTTGATAGTAGCGGCCTTCCAGGATGCCAAGACTCGGTCAGCTTAAAGAATAGAGAGGTAAGGTTCAGACTTTATTGAGGCATCCGCAATATGTCACAAAGCTTCACTTTGTCAGTGGCTGCATGGTCCGTTCTTTTATCTCCTCGTTTCAAACGAAGTGATACCGCCGTATTACCAACATCACATACTAGTTAATATAAAATACATGCCTTTGGGTTAAGTTTTTTCATCCCTTCATAAGTGATATGACGTTTCACATTTTAGACGAGTAACAAATTTATATAGTTAACTTAATGTAATAACTTAATGTACCTGTCATGCTTTCAAAGGAAGTTATACGACAAAATACGAATCCTGCGTTTACAGGTATTTATGCTGAGACGCTCAAAGAAAAATCAAGAAGACGTGGCATCCCTGAAGCAAGGTTGCTAGATGATGCATTTGGCAAACATGAGAAGTAAAAACGTTGCATGTAGAAAGGCAATACCAAAAACATATTAAGTTTAGTACCAGTTTACTCAATAAATAAGCAAGCTTTTTAAAAATATTTTTTTGATTTTTCACTGAATTTTATAATTGCGAAACCATGGATAACATTTTATTATTATACAACCAGAGTTAAAACTTCATGATAACACAAACAATCAATGTCTATTTAAAAGACAATTTTATTGATACACAATATAAGCATTGTGAAAGTAATGAATATTACATTTCAAGCAGTTGTTTATTGAAAATATATTAACTCGTTTATATATCGATATCGAAATTCAAGAGACTTTTTCTATTTTTCATAAAGTAAGATTTTTTTTCTGCTATCGTCAATATGTCATATAAAAATTACTATTACATTTAGTTTCTACTTTTTATTTAATAATACCTTGGTATCCAAGCAAATTAGAGCACGTGATTCAAAACCGTATAATGTGAGTTCAAATCTCGAAAATTTAAAGTAGTAACTTCAGTTTATTTTATAATTGTCTGTCTATCAATTCGTATGAAAAATATTCTATCAAGATAAGTCTGTATCATTCTGGGAAATTGTGTGGTTTGTGTTTGAAGCATACGTGATAAAAACTTTATTCAGTATTCAAATATAAGAAACGAGTAAAATATTAATAATAATATAAAATATATGTTGGAAGATCATAGAGTTGTATTTGAAGATCTATTAGTTTAAATGCATCATATGGATCTTTATACGCTTTAAATGCTTCGAAAATAGAGCCTCTGAAACTTTGCAATACTGAAGATATATGACTAGAAAAAATTATTAAGCCCTACGAAAATTTATGGCATATTGTAAAACCATTAAGTGTTATTTAGGATGCTTTCATTTAGCAGTAATTCGTAATGATAAAATTATTCTATTAACTAATAATAAATATACTCACACACCAAATTTTAGCATATTGTTTTAATAAATTCATAAAATTTGTCTTCTTTATTTTATTATAATCGTGTGATGTAGAGTTTT
The DNA here is from genome assembly GCA_022683975.1 of Rhyacophila evoluta. Lineage (NCBI taxonomy): Eukaryota > Metazoa > Arthropoda > Insecta > Trichoptera > Rhyacophilidae > Rhyacophila > Rhyacophila evoluta. Next base: position 5,845 of record JAGVSQ010011383.1, on the reverse strand, counting down.
TAATATGTATATAATGTAGGCAAAAGGTTCTACTGTCAAAGTTCTTTGCCATACATCCTACAAGGGTTTATTCGCATTAATTTCCGTTTGTATCCACATCACCTATTCTTATTTCCTCGACACTCGATGGACTTTAGAAGTTCATAAAGTGCTATTTTATGTAGTGAAAAATATAATACTACACTTTTCCTTAGCGAGTTTGTGGCTAGGGTTTTACGATTTTATCTTGTGATTTAAAAACAATTTAAACCATAAATTTAAAAAATATATTTTTTTTCATTTTACACAAAGAGAAAACACTCAACATTGAATATTTTAAATTATTATTATTAAAAACAGAATACACGTTTTTATAAAAAAAAATGTGTATATATTTTTAATTAAACAAAACGTAAAATTAATTAATCACCATTTATTACTTTTCTTTGTGTGTTTCCATGAATTGTTAGTTAGTAGTTGGAGTAATTCAGTTATTTTTTTTTAAATAAAAAAATTATTTCACATCGTTAGTCAGGTAAAAATATATGTTACTTATATTTTATGAAATATGTTTAAAATAGAAAGAATTAAATATTTGACAAGAACAATCATACTTTTCATTATGCTTTAAAGTAAATATTAGAAAAATTGTATAGAAAAAGTCCTATGCTTAAATTAATACTGAGCAAATTATGGATTCAAAAAATATATACAATAGTTGTTTAAGCTATTGTTACAAAGGAAAATTATATCAAGATTTTACTTCCATCCACTCGTACCTAACATGAAGGCCGCTTTCTCTTATATTACTAAAGTCTTGTATTCAAAATCAAATACAATGACACCCAAATAGTGATGAATGTTTACGTAATTATTTTCAAATGTTTTTTTTTTAATTTTGATGTCTTAATCTGCCAATCCCACTTGTGTAAAATATTCATGAGAAGTAGATAACTTTTGTGAACGTGTACGGAACTGCATGGATTTGGCTGGCGTGAGCGGTGATTTTACGTATTTAAATTTTCTGGGCGTTCTATGTGCGATAGAAAAATGAAAGCTTAATAAAATGGCATAAATGGCTTTGTACATTTTTTCTACTATGGGTAGAGTTAGCTGGTTTGCAGATTAAGCAATCAATATAGCATTATCAAATTATCTGCGGTGGTGGATAGTTCAATATGCGTACTACAGAACCAAAAATTCCAGGTTTAATATCAACAGCTGCTAGAAATTTTCAATTCAGCTGGACTGGATTCCCAATAGATTTAATAATTAGCTGAAAACCATTGTTCACCAAAATAGCTATCAAAATAACTATTGATGATTGAGATATTAATATATTCTACTTCTAGAGTGGTCATCTTTACATCGTTGAGATCCACAGGCTCTGTTTTCGAAAGATGAAGAAAGATGTCATGTTTTGAATTAATGTAGCACTTTTTTTTACTGTTAAATTTACATATTATATTCGCAATCTTATTAGTTATTTTTATTCAAACGCAATCAATGTACACAACTTAATAGTAACAAAATAATATTTAATAAATTTTAGTACAATAACATAAATTTAATTTCGTACTATTCGCGATCATAAAGGAAATAGACGTCTGATTATTTTAATTAAAATCTACATGCAAGCAAGCAACGGCTGCATTAATAAAGGTTCTGTGCATCCATCCCGTTTTACTTTGAAACTTAAAAGCTCATATAAAAACTGATTTAAAAAAAGCTTGCTTAATATATTCCTACTGCTTATTTATTTATTATATTATTGTATATTTTGTCAAAAACATTTACTTTTTCAACTTTTTATTTTTAGAGTTTGTTCTCAAAATAAATCGTAAAATCCTTATTACGCTCGTGAAAAAATAAAATGAAAATATAACGAAACAACGGGGTGACATATTTATTTATGTATAACCATATTTTACTTTCCTTATAAAGCGTAATATGACTGATGTGATAGTAGAAAAGGAAGGAGTTATTCGTTTAATGCTCTCTTATAAAAAAGAAATTTCGGAAGGCTTTTCTCGCATATACGAAACCTTTGTATGTTAATATAATAACAGTGACGTGCTAAATATGAATATCATTCACACGTATGGGTTTTAGGAGGAGTCATAAATCAAGATGATATTTTAGAGGAATAATTAATTGGGATCATGTAAAAAAATTACATAGACATTTAGTTTTGATATCTGACGCTGTAAATACTTAATATTTCTTCATATATATAAACCATGGTGTAGCATATGTATCTACACATAGTGAAAATATCTACTCCGAAAGTAGAGTATATAATGGATGTCCCCAATGTGAAGACGTCTTGATTATTTTCACGAGAATTATTTTTAAGACAATTGCTCAACACAATGGGCACCCATTCAAGTATATTTTAGTATTTTTAAAATCCGACAGATAAGGAATCAAACCCGTATTCCTCGGATTACTTGGTGCGCGCGCTACCATTTATGCTACCGGCAAGACACATTTGTTATCGTAATATAATTTGCAATGTGAAATATTTATATGAGGTACATATTTATTATAAAGTAAATTATTGTGTACACAATTAACAGAACAAATATCAATGGAGTAAGTAAGCTTCATAAATCAGTAGCTTTATATTATTTTCAAAACAATTATTGTTTTTATAACACCTATATCAATAAAATGGTTTTAATTATGTATTTACTATGATATTTCTGAAAATCCTATACTTCACAGTTTTTTTTAAATATATAAAATATTATACTGTTTTTAAACATACTTCTCTTCTTATTCATCATACGTCACAATTGAGATTCTAAAAAAAGCCTAAAGCAAGAATTCAAAACGACTGTTGTTAGTATTTCTCGCTATAATTACAAACAATTATATATTATCCTGTTTGGGAATTTAAAGGTTCCAGCAACAATATGCAATGATACGTTTTTTTATTAATACGATAAGCTGTCATACAAATATACTATGTACAAAATAGAAAACAAAATACAGTTAGACAATATAAAAAAGTTACATCACTCCTGAAGCTAAGACAGAGGGATTTAAGAGGAGGTTATTACATAGAGGTGCCCGGCAGTAGATTATAGTTTTGATGACGATGATCGAAAGCTTGGATATGCCTGATATTTTTTCTTTCCAGTTTTCAATAAATTGCAAAATAAATCTTTTGTAAAAGACGTAGATATCCGACTCTCACTGAATTGTGACAGGGGCAATTTCTATGATGGTATTATGTACACATACAATATGATCAATACTAAATAATAAATGGGATTTCCTTTTTTATTATTTGCACATTATAGATTAAGTACGATATTTGGTTTATAATAAAATGAAACGTTATATATCATCTCATTTTTTGAAGCTCGTGCGTTTTGGTTGTAAAGTTATTAGGTAGCAGTACAGTTAGGTCTCTTTTCAAGCCGTATTGAAGTTATGCAGGTAATATTTCATAGAAATTCGAGCTTTCCCGTTTTATGTACGAATACATAAGTTCAATGTTTCAAAAAGTTTGCGGCGTTATACGGTGAGCGTGATGATCTCTTCACATAAATTGTTTGACCAAATAGTCTATTTTTTTTTTCAATTAGCTTTTTTTTATCATTATATTTCTTTTAACTTCAGTACACTTAAGTGCGTGGCAACCTAAGTTTTGGGTAATTTATATTTACTCTCGGGACATTCCCGTCAAATAAATTAGATCGCTTCACGATATCAGAGCTCCGGGATACGCCTGATTAAGACCAGGTGTAAGGACGGGGCAGATGGATGGTGAGCACATTAGATAGTACATAAATATTGCTTAAAAATTCACTGGGGAAAAAAGTTTGCTTAAAAAAAAGAATGACATTGACCCAATTCTGTAACATTTTTGAAGAACTATTGCCTCTATCACATAGATCTGATGAATAGATTATATTTCTTCTAGTAATGGAAGTTGATTGAGTGTTGTCAAGTAATGACGACAATCCGTATGAAAAAAATAACAAATTGTCAAATTTCAATGTATAAAGCCAAACGTTATACCTATCGCTGAAACTCCGTCATGAAAATAATGTTATTGTGTAATTTCTTAAATAATATTCATAACATTCAGGAATTTCATAATATTGAATTCGATGATAAACAAAATATTTGATACATGGCTTATGGAAAGTTTATGAAATATGTTACGGTAACCAATGGAAGGAAATATTTGTTTGCTATGACTGAATGAAGGTTATTTTTGAGCGACTTAGTTTTCCCATGATATTGTTTATCGAAACATTATTAAAAATAAAAATATCAAATTTGAAAAAAGAGATATTTGAAAAACTCGTCGAAAACTTACCAAATTGAAATTGTATGTATAACGCCAAACAATAATGTAAATATTTGATTGAATTTTTCGTATACATTTTTTATTTAATTCATTAATAAAATTCTCTCCACTTAAACGTATAATCAACTATTCTTCCATACCTGTTTTCAAGCAAATATCTCAAGTAAAAAAATAAACGAATTTAATAATAAACGTACTTTTATCGTGTCCGCTTTAAATGGAGCATAAGGTAAATATCTTCATAAATATTTAAGAAAATATTAAGAAAAAATTTTGATCGCTTATAAGTCAACTTCGTAGTGATCCATTTGTTTATAATATTTAAATTTCCGCGAGACTTCTATCTACCGCTTAAAAAACTTCATGTGATAGACAGACATACACACATATATTACACAACATCAGCGTGCCGAAAAATAAAATAACCAACAATGCGCATATCATCAGACAAGTGATGGAAAAAGTATAAAATTTTTAATGTTTATTTAAAAATGCGAATGAAGAAATTAATTTTTAACTGAAAACTTTTTGAAATCCGTTAACTTCCCATACATCGTTATTTGCTTCGTAAAGTTAGCTTTTTAGTAATTTCAAAAGTTCTGCAAATTGTTTCACTAACTTTATATAAATACAGCCTGATATGTCAAAAGTTGATTGGCAAAAAAACTTACAAATGTCATTTATTTTTAGGTTATTTTTTTTACAAACACTTTTACAATTCGTATTAAATAAAATATGACGATAGAGTAAACAATAATATCAAAACCAAAATGGATATTTAAAATAATACTTAATCTACAAATGTACTTTTTTATACCATGTTTGCTTCCCAAGTGGAGCATATGGATCTACACAATGTGAAGATATCCACTCCGAGAGTGGAGTATATGGACCTCCGCAGTGTGAAGGCGTCTTGACAGATTATTATTTGACCACTATGAAAACCATAAAGTTTATGAAAATTGTATATTGGTCAAATCAACTATCGACAGAATTAGACATTAGTAAGGAATCAACTCCTTTTATAAATATTTAATCTTTGAGATGAGAAGTGAACGAATAAATTGATCAACATATACATATTGTAATATATGATGATTTATTTACAATATTTTCAGATACAAAAAATATTCTAAATGATTTTTTTTCATCACAATTTCAGAATTTATTCTATACTTTGTTCACTATAAATATAAAATACATGAATTTTCTTGATGCGAATCCATGGATCGACAGATTATTTTTTCGCAATATTAAATCAAATAATATCTCAACCCAATGGGCATCCATCCATCCACCAATACCAGTCCAGCATTTTTGTATTCTTAAATCTGACAGATATGGGAATTGCGAGGCGTGCATGCTAAGCTCTACACTACCACGTTAAGAAAAAAAATGTGCTTACATCTGTCAATCCTTTCCAGGAGTTCAACATATTCAACATATGGAGGAAGACGAATTTTCGCCAGAAGAATTTTAACACATAAGTACAAAATTATCACGCTTTAATCTATATGCAACGTTTTTAATTGTGAAGGT
>JAGVSQ010011382.1:0-12288 GCA_022683975.1 Rhyacophila evoluta | reverse complement strand
GCGACAGGGATTCTTGGAGGCGGCACGTGGTGTCCATATGCTCCACTTAAGGAGCAAGCATAGAAGAAGAAGAAGAATAATATGTTAATATTTTTAGCCGTAAGTTAATATCCGTATAAGCTGAATTTTAAAGTAACTGAATGCATTGCATTCGTCATATTTTTTAAAACTAAAACGACATTCATAACTCCAAACACATTTTTTGCTGACTGCCATACTGTTGGATTGATATAGCTATATCATCACCATGCGACGTCTCCAGAAGTACCTGTCACCCAACATTGGTTTGGTTTTTATCAGGTTCTTCATATTTACTGCTAGAGTATTTCCTTTGTAATCATGATTCGTCAACTACTTTTTTGAAATGGATTTTGAAACAGTAATTACTGTATTTAAAATATTTCTGTATTTGACCATCGGTATATAAAACACTAAACAACAAATTGACTATTTAAAAACATTTAAAATATGTTTTATAATTTAATATTTTCTTTATAAAATATTTATATAAACAACACACCTCAAACGTACAAAAACGTCGTGTCTAGGCATTAAAAAAACTAATATGTCTGATCATTCAGTGGCAGCGAGTGATAAATAGATATCGTTCAATTATTTCAGTATTTGGTATGTCAGGCATTTTAATTTATGCAAATTATCTGATCGCCCCGTTATTTTTAAATTCAGTAGCGCACCTATTAAGTGGGTTTTAAATCATATTAAATTAATAGTCACTATTAATTATGGTCAATAATTAATATTCATTAAGAGAGATCTTTGTTTATTGCTTGACTATTTTAGTCGCCGTATTAATTCGTTTCCTCGTGGCTGCGAGGTAGATAAAAGAAGTTATGGGTTCTAATCTGAAAATGCCCAATGAGTTGCACAACAAATTAATAACCATTTCTAATGGTGTTTTTTTTCAAATAAGATTTCATGTTGTAGAGATTTCTAGAGTGGTCATCTTCAGATTTTTGATATTCATTTGCTCCAAATTCGGTGCTTTTTATTTTTTATTTTTGTTACCAAGTTCGCTGCGAAAGTGGTACATATGAATCTATATATTTTTAGACAGATCATTTTTTACGCGAATCCGTTGTGCAACAATTGCACAGCCCAATGAGCATTGATCTGTAAATATAATCCTGCAGATATGAGAATCAAACTGGCATTCCCTGAAAGCAAGGAGCGCACATTAATCTCTCGGCTACTGGGATGGTCATCATATTATTAAAGTACGGTTTTCTTCAGCAGTGAATAAATGTTGCTATGGGAACATGATTTCAAAAAATCATACAGTGAAATCTCTACAATTTAAATTCAAAGAGAACAGATAAAAACAAATCTTCCCATAGAGATTTCATATACTAACCAAAAGCTTCTTGACAAAAGTTCGATTAAAAACTTTAATAATCAACCTCTTAGAGATTTGAACTTTGCCATACTACGCACTGTTATAAATTTTATTCAAGTAAAATTGAACTCAAAATGCTACGCAGACTAAGAGCAGTTTGATGGAATAATAAAAGGACTAAAACATTAAAAAATATAAGAGATAGAAAATATTGAGGCACGTAGCGAAAGAGATTTTTTTACCTGTTTACGAATTTGAGATATTTAAAATTTCTCTATGTTGTGTTCAACAATTCCTTCTATGTAGGTTAGTACATCGACCATAGAAAAGAAAAACAACGTAACCCACATACAACCAATTTTAAAGAAGACACGTAAACGTCTATTTAATACTTGAAGACCAAAGTGAAAATATTTAATAGACACAGCCTTAGAGTGCATGGTGTTTTATCCAATCTGATATCCATTTGATAATTTAATTAAGAAGTTTCAATTTAATTGGCAGAGGTGCACTCTGCAGTCATATGAATTTAGTTGAGATCTATAAAAATAGTCTTTAATTTATATTTGTTTTCTAGAAAAGATATTTGTTTGTTCGCTATGCATTTGGACAGAGTACGTGCCAATGAAACCAAACCTTCTAGGAATACTCATCTCATCCGGAAAAAGGTCGTGGAGTACTTTTCCTCCGAAAAAGTTTACCCGGAAACGCCGAGTGCTTCAGCTGTTAATTATATAATATCGAAAATGAGAAATAAGTAACCCTTTTTAAATAAGAAACAATCGATTATTTTATTTGGATTGGAATTGAATAAACTCAATTAATTTTTACCATGCATCTATAATCCATATCATAACAACTGTAGAAAGGCAATAAGATAAAACTAATACAGAAGAAATTTTACAGAAGGAACAAAAAAGGTCTATTTTATGATTTTAGTCCATAATTAAAATATTGAATAGACACAACCTTAAAGGGCACGAAGACACAAACTGGTGCTATATTTACAAAGTCTGATATAAATTTAACCAGTTGTTTAAGAAAACCAATGAAATTTATGTGATGACTTTTTCCTGATAGAATTTTTCACAAGGACTTCAAATGCCACATTCTACGTTTTTAACTGTGAGATATTAGCTGAGTAAAATGGCTTTAATCGACATGTTGAATTTAGATTATAAATGATCATATTTAATCTGGAAAAAAATTCAAGTAATCAACCAGTTATTTATTATATAATATATCAGGGATAGCCAAAAAAAAAAACTGAGGGTTGGATACTTTTTCATTTCTACAATCGACATGATTGATTTGATATTCAGCAGCGTAATCGATGTCATTATATGACACGCGCGTCGAGATATCATGAACCGCAAAACGATGTCAATGCATTATGCTTTCGCCAAATTCTCAAAACTTTACAAATAATGCAAAATTTACAACGAGCAATACACAAATGCGCTCGAATTCGTGCGGGTGATGTTTTATTCATATTTCGTACAGTTTTATTTGCGAATATTTGGCACACCAAACGAGAGCATTAAAATTATGCATGGTGGTTGAAACTTTCACGGAATAATGGCGGTCGATTAACTTTGAACCCGATTTCAATGGAAATCTTTTTTATTTCACTTTTACATGGTGTCATCACTGCCACCACAATTCTGCATATGCCGAAATCGATTTTTAAAACCCGCACAATCGACGACCGCATAATCGAGATTATTCTGTTTTATATCAATTACCTGGTTCCCAGTGTCAAATCGATGTAACTACATACATTATAAACTTAAATTCTTTTAAATCGTTTTATATTTATTATATAATTAGAAAACCCGTTAAAATTATAATTGTGTTTCACGATTTGTAGTTTTTCTACAACGCATTTAAAAATATATAATATTTTTGTTTATACCATGTCGCTCCCAACATGAAGCATATGAATCTACACAGTGTGAAGATATCCACTCCGAACGAGGAGTATATGGATCTCCCTAATATGAAGACGTTTTAATTTTTTTCTATTTTTCACAAAGATTGTTGTCAGACAACTACTCAACCCGATGGGCATTCAGCCCTGCACTCAGCTCTGCATTTTTGTTTTTTTTAAATCCCGCATTCCCTGGATCACTAGGCGCGCACGCTACCAAGTACGCTGTCGACTATAATATATTAATGCCATACGATATTATAATTATATGACTGTGATTAATAAAAAAAAACTATTACTGATACATCGTTTTAACATTAAGCAGTAGATATGTTACTCTTATTTTGCAGTAACCATCAAGACCCATCAAAATCAAACATGCGCGGATAAAACCATTGTGCCGAAGTATTTTTTATATATTTGCGGTATCCGAAAGGTTAGGTTAGGTTAGCTTAGGTTGGTCCACTTTAGAATCGTACAAAGTAAAAAAATAAAATAAATAATTGGAACTAACGTCAAACTTAAAACTCAAAACTTCATTTTGTTAAAAAAAAGTATTCACACTGTAGCAAGCTTTTTATGTACTATCTTTTAAACGAAACGATGGCTTTGCTGTACGGGTATATTGAATTGAATTGTGGTATATTGTATTTTTTTACTCATTTTATTATATTTTTAAAGTAATTTGTCTTTGTGTTGTGAGTTACGGTGATGTTATCCAATTTTACTGGTAAGTATTTGTGAACATAAAATTGCCAAACGAATTTGCATAAGGTTTTAAATTGTTTCATACATTGTCTGTTGTACTTGCGGCAAGCTAGTCGTATATGGAATGGACGAGGTTGCGTTATGTCACTATTTGTCATTGTGGCGAATTTAAACGTATGGCCACACAATAAGTGGAGCCCTGGAATGGGCAATCATATTACCAATAATATTGCCATACGTGGCGAAATTTCAATGCATATTTGACAAATTTGTCAATGCAATGTTGCAATTCATCGACAGATGAACAATGACAGTGACGTATCTAAAGTTGTTTTTTACGCAGTTCTCAAATTTAAAATTTCTAGACAAAATTGTGATATTTCATTTTTTATCTTGCGTGTAGTAGTATTATCAGTCGTCCATGTTATCTTTTCTAATTTTGCGCCACTCCCTGATTCGTGCGCCTGGAGCAACTACTCCAATTGCTCCACGGTAGCTACGCCACTGAACAATTACATATACCAGACGATTTGAATTCCTAGTTCTCGCCTACACAGTAGCCAAAAGGATAACGTACGCGCTTTGAATACGGATATTGTGGATTTCATTCACACGGCTGCTCAATTTTTGACAGTACAAATATGCAGGACTGGATGCCCAATAGATTGAATGCCCTTGTGGCTGTCCAGAACAGGATGCTAATCACATTCTATGGGAATATCCAAGAATGTGTATCAACCAGCTGTTGGATCCATCGGGCAATCCGACTTGCTAGACACAAAGGAGAAATTCATCGTTTTTAAAAACTTTGCGGCGTCATACGACGAGCGTGATGATCCCTTCACATAAACTCCATTAGGAAATAAGAGTCCATTTTTTTCTCATTCTATTTCTTTTAACTTCAGCACACTTAAGTGCGTGCCAACCTAGGTCTTGGGTAATTTATATCCACTCCCGGGACATTCCCGTCAAATAAAGTAGATCGCTTCTCGACTCAGAGCTCCAGGATACGCCTGATTAATCCCAGGCATAAAGACGGTGCAGTTGGATAGAGGGCACTTTATTAAGTTGAATGTAATGAAATCAAATCGATTCTTGAGAAAAAATCTGTCAATAATAACTATGTAATGCGAAGATATTTATGGATGGGCGCCTTCTTACTGTATAACTTCCTATGCTCCACTTTTGGAGCGATATGGTAAAAAAATTAATACATTAAGTACGTAGAATGGTAAAAATAATTCGTGTATATTATTTTTATTTGTTTAAATACATTTTGAAATTCTTATTCAAACGAAATATAACACGCACTGATTACTTCTCGACAATATAATAAGCGAAAAATTATAAGCAACGAGCAATCACTTTACAAAGAAGATCGCTTTGTTTAAAAAGTGTTGAATTTTCACCAAAGACGAGAAAACAACTTCTATGACACGGAAAAAGTCACGACCTAAATAATAATGGATTTTTCACTGATTCGCGGACACTTTTTACTTTCGTTTATTTATTTTGGTTTAACATAGATAATTAAGCGAGATGCATAATCGATAAACTTGTTTTGTTGAACTTTTAAAATGTTACAATTATAATATTCAGTAAATTTAAGCCGTACAGTAAGCAAACTATTTGAATAGTTTATTCGATAGAAGTCATGTTAGAATATTGGCACAGAGTGGCCGTCTGATTTTCATCTTAACCTTTTTATATGCACATTAATATTAAAAAAAAAAACTTACCGTCATATTAGGATCGATGAGCTGCGCGTATCTTTGTGGCGTCGGCGGTAGCGGCGAGCCTAGCGGTGAGGAGAGCGGCGATGCAGGCGACTGCGAAGACGTCGGTGGTCGCTGCTTAGACCGTGGAGCTTCCACAAATATTCCTGCTAAGCGCAGAGGGGTGCCGGCTCGGGCGCCGCCCTTTATGTAGGACCAGCGTTCACTCTCTGTAAATCAGGTATAATTATAAAATAATACGCAGTGTATTAGTTATGTTTAACTATACAATATTAAATATAATAGACACAGCTGTGAGCGTAATATTTTGAAGAAACGGGGTGAAATTGTACCAAAAAGGTGACTCAAAAATTTCGTTATTTTTAATACTTTATATCGAGTGTTCTATTTTGTAGTCCAGAATACGAAACAATATTATTAATCAATTGATTTTTTTTTATCCCATGTCGCTCCCAACGTGGAGCATATCGATCAACACAGTGTGATATAGATATCCACTCCGAAAGTGGAGTATATGGATCTTCGCAATGTGAAGACGTCTTGGCAGATTATTTTCACGAGAATTGTTTATCAGACAATTGCTCAACCCGATGGGCCATCCGGTCCTGCATTTTTAGATTTTTAAATTCCGACAGTTGGGGATTGAACCCGCATTCCCCGGACTGCTAGGGGTGCTCTCTACCAACTACACTAACCGGGGAGACAACGTATACGTTACCTATAGTTAAGAAATGAATATTTAGAAATGTCTAATAAATATGTCCTAACTTGTCTTTAAAATATTATTTGAAGCCTGAGAAAATATTTAAAAAAATCAGTATAATCCAGTGTATTTATAATATATTTAAATGCAAGAAAATGGACGTCAAAATAATTGGTTCACGACTAATCTTTGTGATATAAATGTAATCTGCTATATATATCTTTGCTTTAAGAAGATCCATCTGCATCGCATTAATCTTATTTTTTTAAATGTTTAAATGTATCCTTCTTTATTAGTTTAAAAAATGTTGCTTTTAGCTTTACGAATGACTATTTTTACCGTATATTTAGACATACGAGTGTAATATATTTGTATTGCCTGTGTTATTTGTATATCTACTTGTATGAAATGGGATAAGCGATTAGATTACGGTTATGATAATCTATTAATTTAGGCCAAGGCTCCAATAGATGATATGGCGGCAAAGTGACAGCAGCAGAGCATCGGCAGCAGAGATGAATAATAGCTTTAGATAGGTAAGCGAGTTGTTGTGCCGACAACGTGTTGTCACACTGCCGAACTTGCTCACTTACCTGTTTATAGCTATTTTGCCTCTCTGTTGCCAACGCTATGCTGCTGTCGCTCTGCCACCATGGCATCTATCGTAGCCTCAGCCTTACATGTATATCTTGACATTATGTATACATGCTTTATCAGCTTTAAGGCGGACATCTTAAAATAAAAACAATTTTTTTAAATCTGATTCTAAATATTGGTTCCCAGGAGTTCATAAAAGTTGAAGACATAAAAATTTTATCGATACTAAGATAATTATCAATATAGTTACGTCGTTATAAAATCCAATGCAGTATCCATTATTTTTTATTATCAGGAGACCAGAATAATGAAGAGGTATATATTATATTGGAAAATATATTTTCATTCAGATTTACTACGTACGTATTATATATCACCGATCCTTTTCTATGAATTCCTATTAAGGAAGGCGCCAAAAGTCCGACATAACGGTGCGAAGACTTCCTTATAAGTATCGAAGTAATCCGTTATCAATAAAAGCAATCCTCCAGGTATTATTGCATGCTTTGTGTGACCTCACGGGACTCAGCTGACCTTAACACTCAGTGCTTGGATACTTCAGATTACGTGAAAATATATTATAAATAACAATTAATATTTATCACACTATACTTTTGTTAATGCGTGTGTAAATATATAGACTATAACGAAGCTTTATTCAACCATGCCCTTCTCTCTATATATGAAGTACACTCGATTCTCTTTATACAGGTTATACACACCAAAGGACACAATGACAGAAACCATAAGGTCCTCATAGAACAATGATAGGCAAGTTTATATTTTACTTAGAATTAGCTTAATTTTCACATCGTGCATGTATTACTTTCACGATATATTTTACATTATAATCAAATAACATAATCATTCAGTCATTCAGTGTCACTACTAGACAGTAAATGTATACATTAGCTGTAGTTTTTTTTTTTGTGACAATTCATTTTTTCCATGATTGAATGTGAAAGTGTACCACTTTTTCTAGTTCATCAACGATATGTTTAAATGTTTGGATACAATATATTTTGCATATTTAAACTGTACCTTGATCAAGCGCTATTTTTGGATTTTGAAGTCAAGATAATGTCAAAAAATAATCGGTTAATTTTTCGTACCGTGTTATTTCAAGCCGCGCAAAAAGAAGAATGTACATGGATCTTTACAATGTGAAGATATATCTTGGCGATTTTTCGATCAGCCAATTAATTATCTCTTACATTTTTAAATTAAAAAATGAGTACACAGATTCGGATTCGCTCACAGTGTGATAAGTGACAGTCTTGACACTGAAATCTAGGGAAGCCAATAAAAAGAAAAATATGAATTACTATGAAGTTCTGTTCAATTTGATTAAAAATATAACAATGCTTTAGGAGTAAGCGAACATACAAATATTTTAATTTTACGGATATTTAAACAATTTAAAATCGTGTGTTTTCTATATATTTAGATCTCCTATTTAGCTGGTTGTTTATAATATATACGAAGATGTAAATCTTTCACAATTATATTGCTGCTGATGGCGTGGCAGCTGAAATAGCTATAGACGACACTTGTCATCCTGTAGAGTCGTTATTTAACTGTTTCAAAAAAAGTACCATCAAATAAACTCTTATCTAAATATTGAATCCAAAATTTTGGGATTTTGAGAACAATAAAGGATGTTTTTAGTTTGACTATTATAAAATAATTTAATTAAAATCACTGTTTATTATCAACTTGTATGATATATAGCGATAATGTCGTTTCTTAGTAAAGGCTGGTGGATGCTGATATTGAAATGAGCTTGTATGTCAATGATGAACACTTTTCAGGAACAGAGATTGGACGTAATATATAAATAAATACAGAAACATGTTATATTATTATAACGAAAGATTAATACATTTACGTTGTGTGTTATTATGAACGGATTACCTTCAACGCCTACGTGAATCGAAAATACCAGTGTAAAAATAAAGTGTGTAAAACCACTATGGATTTGGCATGTAATTATTGTGAGAGTGAAAAAAATGCGATCTCTTTTGAAGAAGCTAAATTCATGCAAAACGAATAATATTTACTTCATGCTTTCTCCTAGTTGTCAAATTTTAGCAATTATAATTTGACAGTAACAATTCGTGACAGTTTTATTTGACAGTTGGCTAATTTGAGACAGACCAAGCCTAACTTTCAAATCAGACATAAAACTAGATTATAATCATCAAATATCTATTTGCAGATGAAGTATACGACTGTGTTTATGTTGTAAATTAGACATGGCAAAGTTTATGTTAAAAAATTGAACACGTTTCACCAAACCCAAAGAAAAAGAACGGTTGAAAGTTGGCTAAATTTTCCAATTAGTAAATGTATGAGTATGTCAGATACATTCATAGTAAACAGTAGATATAATATTTTGGAATTTGTGAAAGTGCATGGATACTATCTACAAATAAAGCAATCAGGAATATTTATATATCGAGTGTACAAAGGAAAAAGGACGTGATCCACACAGAGCAAATTTTACAGGAGGTACAAAAAAGTCTATTTAATAATTTTGGGCCATGCGTTAAAGTGCATGCAGATTAAAACCGATGCTTAATTTACCCAATCTGATATTAATTTGATAAGTTATTTTAGAAATGCCAATGGAATTGGAAATATATAAGTCCTTTTCCCGGTTGCAAATTTTACAGTCCATTCTTTTTTCACACTTACAAGCTTAATTTATATACAAATTCGGCGTTTGCAGCTTACACTCTTTTGACAGAACGTGTATTAAGTTGTATAGATTTTGATTATGGAAAAAAACTATTCTTTTAAAACTGTGTATTTCGGCTTTTTTCCCTTTATAGCATATATTTATTATATTAGAAAATACAGTGGATGTTATATTGTATTATAATCACGGATAATGTTTTCAATCGACTGATGTTATTAAAATCGGTCGATACCTAACCACATCGGATAAAATAACTAATCCACGTAATAAAAACAAACATCAACGATTGTTATCAATTCTGATAATTGTACATGCCGCGAAACATGCAACGGACTTTAAAAAACACCATGAATATTAAAACTACGATATATTCAGTAATAGTAAATAAAACCAGACAAACGACAACACTTCACAAAATTTTCAAATAATTTTAAAGTTTAAAAAAAGTTGTTGATAAAATATTTAGTTTTGGATAAAGATTTTAAGCTGTATTATTTTGTAGTTACATGTTTCTGTCTTCTGCTTTATATTATCAGCAGGTTATTGTTATCAGAAGTTACAGGTCCTATAGTTATCAGAATAAGTGGCTTCTACTTTAGTACAGCAAGAGTTCTACATTTACTTAACAAAATGCATTTGAAACATTGCTTATTTGTATTTGTTTTTGAGGTTAGTTAGTAATTTTGTTAGGTGGTTTATTATATACTAAGTAATTGAAAACTCTGAAAACCACAAGTATTCGTTGTCAACTCATCATAATAAAAAACTTTCGCTAACGTATTCAACTCGTTTTCCATGGAAGAAAAGTAGCTAGGAAAAAAGAAAGTAAAATGGAAATAGAAAATATTTTTATTCACGCGTCGGCAGCTAATTAAAACTCATGCTTATTACAACCACGCTGAAAACCGAGAAAATAATTGTGCTGAGGTTAGAAGAAGAAGAATGTGCAGAGAAAGACTATTTAATTTACCGAGAGCGAAAATTGTAAAAAACGTACGGCTGTCATTTCTGTATGACCTTGATAAGTGCGTTATTAGAATGCAGATTATACTAACCCTTAGCTTTCCGAAAATTTTCTACTGATGTTATGATGGGTCAGTTATCGAGTTTTCAGTTTTCCGAACAATGATTTTTAGTTGGCTATGTCTTCAGCGAAGTGTTCGCTAAACTAATTTTCTACGTGTGATTACTTTTTAAAAATGTTTTTACTATCGTTATGAAAAAATAATGACTAAGGGATTTCTGGGGAGCGGGAAGATTTGACAGAAACTTCCTCACAAAAGCAGATGCACAGGCTGCAGACGAAGATTTATATAAAAAAATAAACAGACAATATAATTAATTTATTTAAACTTTCTTCTCAATTTGTATGATATAAAATATTTATCAATAACATATTCAAATATTTATTTCATACTTTGTGTAAAGAAAATGACAGGTAAAAATAAGACACGGAATGTAATTCGGAATAAATGAATCAATAAATGATGCTGATGTTTATTGATTTGTAAGATGCTGTATTCACCAAAATATTGAACTGAATAATTCCTCACTTATAGTGACATCGATGCTCGAGAAGGATACATGTATCATTATTTGATGTTATTCTCTCGCGTGACTATAGGAGATATCGTGACACGAAACGACAGGCCATACTCGATCTAGCGTGCCGAAGGTTGGCGAACTCTGACAGCTAGAGACGTAGATTCCAATTTATGTTGTGATACCAGAGGAATATTATAAAATTAATTTAACATCAAAACCTATTGTATATTATGATACCACATTTATATATCGACTGTGGAAAAGAAGAAGGACGTAGCCTTTAATTTTTTATTCGATAATCACAATGTATATAACTTAATACACGCTCTATCAAAAGGAAATAACCTGAAAATGACGAATTAATTTCTTTAAACATTTAAATTTAAAAAAAGATAGGCTGTTAAGTTTGGGACCAGGAAAAGAGGCTTTCACCTAGTCAATTTTCCTAATTTTTCTTAAGTAACTAAATTATCACTTTGAGCAAATAAAGCACCAGTTTTAGTCTACATGCACTTCAAAGTTGCGTCTATGTAATGGTTTGACTTTAGCCCAAAATCATCAGTTTTTTTGGGTTCCTGTAGAACGTGTTATATGCGGGTTACATCCCTTTTCTTTTCCACAGTCAAATTATTATGCAACATATATTTCTGGAATTGTTCCGTGACCAAATGTTTAAATGGCAAATGCTCACATAAACAAATGCGCACAGGACTTCTCCGCACATATGAAAATACGCACAAAGAATTACTATGGCATTTTAATCTGAATTTACGTAAGTTACTTGGAAAACAGGAAATTTATCTCGAAAAAAGTTTCATGGATTTAGGAGATATTCGACATAAATGAAAGTCGTTGGAACGAATTAATTACGTAACTCGAAAATTTGCTGTATTATAAAAAAATCGAGAAAATGAAAACAAAATGACTTGAGATAGTAAATACACCGATTATATCAAAACTTTTTTTTTTTTTTACCATGTTTCTCTCCCAACGTGGAGCATATGGATCTACACA
>JAGVSQ010011381.1:0-12288 GCA_022683975.1 Rhyacophila evoluta | reverse complement strand
CAAGTTTTATTTTGACAAAAAGTATTAGGCCTGGTAAGCACTGCGGCGTGATTTAATTACGGCTATGAAAGGGTTAATTATTAATTATTATCATGGTATTAGAAAATTGAGTGAACTGATTCACGTTATTGTTTTAAATTTAAATATGTAACCATATGGTTTTCAAACTGTATTGCAGAGTAAAAAAAATCAATGCAATTAAACGTCCCAGTAAAAAGTTTGATGGTCGCCGATATCTAGCGAAAGATATGTCACAATTTGAACACCGTGTTTTATATGTAAATAACATGAAGTCCGGTTTTTAAGATTTAAAGGAATTTTAAAATGAAATATTCACTGTAAAAATTAAATAAAGTATTAAAATGTTATAATATTTAGATGCTGTTCGTAGTATAAAGTTCACTATAATTAATATTATGTTATTTCGTAGTGACAATAAGCAATCATTTCTTCACCTGTTTACCAAGTGATATAATACTAGACAAACATGTACAAATATGTATGTCAAAACCGTGTTGAAGATACGTACACCTGCCAGTTGTTAGACAAGTGACTAGCCAAACGCCACAACACCCCCGAGCGAAATACTACTACTTGCAATACCAAAATTACTTTTATAGTGTAACCGATTTCAATCCAGTTAATTGGCGAAATGAAGCCGGTTGTTTACAATTAATCATAGCCGAAATGCGGAACGGGTCCGACTTCTAGCTCCGACCGCGATTGACAAATTGGCCATCTCTTTTTCACTGTCATTAGTATATTCAGTCGTTACAAAAACACTGCCTATTAGGCGTAACCTTTCTAGATACAAATGGTTGCATTAAATTGTCATATTGTAGGTGTCTAGTGTCATTTATTATCTGTGCTGTCTATATATTAATTTATTCGATGTTAATCTTTTAATAAATGTCATTTATCTGAGAAATATATAACGCAAATTGACATTAGACTTATCTAAGCACTAAATCAAAATTCAGTATACATGTTCATTTAGTCATTTGAGATAAAATTTAAAAAATCTGATGTTGGCAATAAAATTATAAATAATTTGAAATATAATATCAACGAACAAAGATTTTTTAAATCAACCAAAATTCAGAAAGCATAGGCGTTATCAATTCATACATGTAATGCAATTATTGTAGTTATATATTAATAATGGGATGCAAAACATTTTTTTCTTTAATAATGCTGCTATTATTAAATTGCTAAATATACGATAATATAGATACAAAATTGCTCTATAAACTAAGATGATTGAAGTGTCATGCTGTGGGAATTGTAATATTATATTTTTTACAAGATATGAAGAAATATTACAAATAAATGGGTTTCAATTATACATACAGTTGAATTATTTTCTCTTTATAAAACAGTAGTTTATTTTAATATTCTCTCAGTCCGTTTTAATAGAAAAAATACTTAAATTCTTTCATTTCAAATTTAGTAACACTGGTTAGATTATTGTCTTAGATTTTTTATCGCACAATTTTCCCGAATAAAAACTTTGAAAGATATTTTCGGTAATACTGCATACGTTTATATAATATAGATTAGTGATGTAAGATAACGTTTAAATTCATTATATTGCTTTAAAATTAAATAGAAAATAACATCAATTTAATTAAACAAATAATTTTGTAAGGAGGAACAATAAATAGTGTTTTTATTACTTGTGTTGTTTAATGTCGATTGATTCTGCATGTAGCGTATTTTCCATTAAGTTAAAAAGGTCTCAACTTCTGGTTGAATTGTTTTCAAACATGATTAGTGAGATTGGCAAAACTTGTTCACAATTGTATCGAAATACGAATTTAATCAAATATTATTTACATCTATAAAATGAATTATGAGAAATTATCATTACATTACCGATTATAAAACAGTACCTCGAATACCGCACACAATACAGGATAAAAAACTCTATAGCTGTTTGATTATTTTTCTTATTACTGTAGTCTTATTTATTGATATTTATTAATAGTAAAATAAAAAAAAATGGAATCTAATGTAACAATAGCGCGTAAATATTTTAAATGTTATGTGGTATGACATGGTATTGTTTTAACATGAGTGACACGAATTGTGACATGACGAGGGTTAAAAGAAAACTTTTGACCCACATGAACATGTTCATTATTATAATCATTATTTACCAAGTTATAAAAATATTTTTTTATCCTTATACTATTTATAAATATATTATAGTTATTCTATGAAATCAATAATAAAATAACATTGAAACAGATGGAACTATTTCTTCAAATGAATATATATATATTCATTTCTCCGAAATATGAGTTTCAACATACTCTGTCAACATTTTAAAGAGTCTGCTTAAGCGTTGCTCGAAGTACTTTACATTATATTTTCCACATTAACAGTCTGCTCTTGCACTACGTGAAAATTTTGTACTTTTTGATTTCCCTGGTGGGAGAAAAATGCATGTCGTAATAAAAGCCTTCTCTCGTGATATTTCACAGACTGTGAGCATTTCCCTCTACATTTCTGTTCAAAAGACATTGAAAGAATCGATAGTTTACTCAGTTTCGTTAGAAGTACAGTGTGTTTACAACGTTCCATAAACTTGAATTTGGAATAAATTTAAATGTGTATTTTACACTCCAAATATTTTTTATTACGTAGGTTGTTTTTGCGCAAACAGATATATGTTTTTTTTTATTGTAGAATGGCGAGTATTGAACAAAAATTATTATTTTCTTCTACGAAATCGTGCGTATTAAAACCAACTGTACACTACGAAATTTCATCATGCATCGGTTATAATCGGGCGTATCCCGGAGTTCTTGTACCGAAAAGCGATCTACTTTATTCGACCGGAATCCTGGAATTTTATTCAATACAAGTCGAAAAATGCATGTTTATACAATCTTATTTGGTCAAGCCATTGCGTCAATAGATCATCACGCTCGCCATGTAATGCCTCACTTCATTAAAAGGTAATGAAATTCGCCGTTAGCTACAAAAACAGGTCGGATAGCTAGAGGGTCCAATACTTGATTGAGTAATTTACCAACTATAAAATATTTAAATAGTTTTGGATATTGAAATACCACTATGAAATATAATAATGATTTTACATTCAAACCATAGCATCATGAAAAAATAAACTAAAGAAAATGAAACAAATTAATTAAATCATTGTATGTGTTTAATTATTGATGTATACAAAGCGGTACATGTCCATCCTTGAATATATATAAATACACAGAATAAGAAGAACATTATTTTCTTGTAAAGTTACTACGTGAGTTGTGTGAATATATATAATTTTTACGTGTGGCCTCACTAGAGATTGAGAGATACCGATCTTGTTATTTGAGATTATCGAGAAATATGGAAATGACTGTATATAATATTTGGAGTAACCTCCTATCCTGTTTGTCGATTTATATTTTTTTAATTATAGGGTCATTCTTCTAAATTTTCCAACATTTGTCGTTCTATATTTATACTACTACATGCCAGCATCCCTTAGTTCGGCCGAGTACTTCCTATGGGTGGTACCCGCCGGTCTTCCAGGACGCCCTAGCCGGTTACATCGTCGCTGCATGACTTTTAATGTGACAGAGGGGTGCCCCGTCCGCTCCCATATCTCCGTGTTCTTGATGAAGTTTCTCATACATAAATAAATTTATAAATCTATGTTTACTTATAAAACAGTTACTTCGCCATTATAAGATTGAGTGATTTTAAGTAATTGACTATTAAATATAAACGATGAATTTTTTAACAGGGTTTTAATTTTCTCTCATAATAGATAGCAATAAGTAGGCTAGATTTTTTTAAATGCAATTTCTTGTTCATAATATCAAATAATTAAGAAAACACCAAAAGTGAACATAATAGTGACATAAGACGAAAAAGTTGTGTCTAATACATTTTTAACCAGTAGCTTGCATTCACAATACTTCTTCTACGACGTGATACTCAGAAGGATTGTTTTAGTATATGGTTAACGATGTGCAATATATTGAATGAGTACATTTTATTTACCATTCACCACCCGTCACACGATAGTATACTGTGGCGTGACAGACATGTTACGTTATTGCGTCAAAGGTGACCCGGAAGCAGCTTACTAGAAGCTCGGTGGGCGTACACTGTGGTGTGTGTGCATGATTGCTATTAACTAACCAACTAGCTAACTAAGCTCTGTTAAAACACCGCAATATTGTTAAAAGATATAAAATCATAATTCATGGAAACCAAGTCGCAGTGACTGGTCGATTGATCGGTCCGACAAACGACTTGAACAACTCTTCTTTTCCAACCGAATATATGGAGAAACTTTCACGTGTTTTATTTCCATTCCGCGATTCGCTTCATAATCAAACCAACAGAGCTTGGAGATAAAACCACCGTAACCGGTTAAGACATGGGAGGTCCGTGAAACCAAATTCCAAACTCCAGAAGTTTGTTTACTGTTCTTCTATAAACCTGCAAATGTATTCTCAATCATTTATTTTGTACTGGAATGTTTAAACGGGGCTGATGGTTGACAGTTATCTGCCAGCCGGATAGATGCTTCAACACTTAACCACGCTGTGGCAAAAAACGGTCGTCTGGAAAACTATGCTGGCGTTGTGAAAGGGAACAATCGCTTTGTCTGTCTGTTAGCTGTTGGTACAATTTTCTCGGCCGATTTCCTCGCCACCTATCATTTCCGATTCACCGCACTCCCCATTCGTCCGCCCTCTTACGCTCTGACATTTCGTAAGTGCTTTTTTTCTTTGATCGAATGAATGCAATTTGTTTTTGTATAATAACGCCGGCAAAATGATATATTTCATTGTGCTACTTGTATTTGATAAAATACGTAATTAGTATACACGATATATCTTGCCACTGAGCTTATGCATATGCCGAGTTTCAATTTAAAAAAAATATATTTTTCCTAAATTAAATTTTATCATAAAATTTGAAAATCAGTATCCGGCTACTAGTTGCAAACTCACATACCGATTGTTTGTAGAAGGAGCCATAATTAATAAAAGTGAAGTATTTTTTCAGTGTCATATAACATTGCGATTAAACTAGCCAACTGCATAAAACGTAGATGATCCGATTTTATCTGTTACACAATGGCTTTACTAAGTCTGTGGAAAGTAAGGGCAATATTCTTGTCTTATTCAACCAATTTTTCTTGATAAACATCTGATAAGTCGAGTTCAAATAATGATAATCTTTCGTCCCCCATATCCGCTCCTTATGGGGAGCATATGGCCTCACAAGTGGCGATTCTGGGATTCTCTGTCACCCGCCAGTCGTTTTCCTTCCTCCCTAATGATGTTTCATTAGCTTCTTTGAATACAGTGGTAATACTCAATAGTTTTCCTGGACACCAGAATTGGTTATCGGTTGCAAGTATCCCAACCCAACCAGTTCTTGCGGATGTATGCATTCTGAAATAAGAGTATGAACTGAGAAGCCCCATGTTATATTCACAATAGTTCGTTGTTATTTAAATATTACACACAGTTCTACTAAAAGTTATTAAATTAATTTGAAAACTAATTCCGTATGAAATTATAATTTTAAGAAAAATATTAATAATCTCGTTATCAGACCAGACAGTTGCACAATCAAATAATCGGTTGTTAACATGGGGAATGTTTATGCATAATATTAGATGGACGAGGATATTGTTGGAGAAAGCTAAGATTCATCGGGATTATCAAACCAGCAGTGACGATAATACTATCATAGATATCTTGCAGATTGTCATTTTATACCACGACTAAAAAACTACAAAGAATACCACTTGATAATCTGATCACGTCGTCCTAAAATGCGGCTGACAGCTCACTAGACTTGTGCTAAATTAAATGAATTAATGCTTCCATAATATGATCCAACAATTTGTTTCTCCGGCGACAATACAAGCTGTCTGCTACCATTAGAACACGCCTCATCAATCCAAATGTCTCGATTAATAATTAATCCGAGAGCTGTTTTTGCGTTTTAATTCAATTATAATGAGTAACTAGTCGTGAATAAATTTGTCAGATTTGCGATAGGCGAACTCGTTCTGTATTGAATTAATTCAAATGGAACTTGAGTATATTGCTTACTTTAATGCTGGTTAATTTTAAGTTGTCGATTCTTGTATGTACGATCTTATCTTGACAAATTCTGAATTTATCTTAAACGTCTCACGTGCCAGTCTCACCTCAACTGTTAACTGGCTTATTATTAAATTAATCATTTTCATCATCACAACCTTGCCAAATAAAAGCCTCCCCTGGTTTTTTTAACCATGTCAAATTTATAGTTTTTTTAACTAATTAGTTTTCAAATCTAGCTATTTTTAAAAGTTCATTTTTTATCGTCTGAAATAAAATCATCTACTGTGGTGAACGAATAATACAACTTGACAGCGAACGCTGAATAATAAATAATCAAGAGCGCAACACCCACATAAAGAATCCGCATGCTCTTTCGCCTGCCCTTCAATGAAATACATGGCGCAATAGCAACACGTTGCCATTTTGCTCGCTCTGTTATTTCGTCATATTAGTTCAAGCGAATAACGGTAGCCGATACATTGTCGTGGTGTTCTATCTTTGGCTAACTAGTATTAATTCCTATACTGCCGTACTAACTAAAACACAGAATCTAAATAGGGAATTAAACGCAAGACATGTTTTTTTACTTAGCAGGACAGTATGAGATTCCCGTAGAATAAAGTCGATCGCTCTTCGACATCAAAGCTCCGTGATACACTTGATAAAGCCCGGTTACACAAACTGGGACGGTGGATAGTTGGCATTTTTTTTAAACTGTTGTATCTTATCGAGTGTACCGTGACTCGAAATAACCGGGCCAATCGCATCTATCGCCGTAGTTTTAATTAGAGAAAAAAGCTTCGTCTAACAGATATAAATCACATAATTATAGTCGGATATATGTATCCGAGTATATTTATACACGTTGCACTTATTAGTCAAAGCCGGCTGCACATTTTGTAACACTATTATGACTTCACTGTTTCCTGCAAACGTGGTAGCATCATGTATGACTAAAATTACGTGACTTTCTAGCTCGTGGACCATATTTGTATTTTGCAATATATCACAGCGCATTCTGTTGCTTATATTTATCAAAGTAATGAGGTCAAAATAATATGTTCGCGGCCTGTCAACGTTGAACATATTATTTTATTCCTCTTTGAAGTAACAGGAGATAGTGTGGCGCGTATGCGAATTTGGCTATAGATTTTAAATTCTATTAACTAATATATTCAGTTGCATTGAATCAAACGACCAGTTCGAATTCGTCTCAAAGACGGTAGTAAAAATCTCCTATTAGATGAACCTTTCTTCTTAAAAAAATCCGCACCGTATATAGATCAAACGGATTTCCACAATATGTTTCATCTTGATGGTCAGTCTAACGCTCAAAACATAAGACAATTATTGGTTCATTAAAAAATGCAGTTACTGGATTTGAAACAGCGTCTTCATGCGTCGTTGTATTCTCTCTTGTCAACCTGGCTGTTGTAGCGACATCAAACGGACACAATTATTTCGATCGCTATTTTAGCTGAAATAGTATAATTATTAATTCTCTACAGTATCTTTAAAAAATACTCAATTAAGCTAGTAAGTTATATAAAGCAGAAAGATCGACCTCTATATCAAAATTTGACATTTTGAATCGGTAAATTATAAAAAAAAACACTACTTAATATATTATGTTGTTCACTCACACGAAACTCTATTCATCATAGTTCTATAGATTAATAAGTTTTAGGATAAACGAAATTAACATCTAACTAAATTAACCTAGAGATTCATAAATCAGTATATTGAATTGTAAATTATACAGTTATCATTCAATAGACTCACTCGACCCTTGTCAAAATATATATAAAAATAAACACCTAATATTTTTTTCAGTCATGCATTGAAATTGAAATTTTGCATTCTTTTGTTATTGTATTTCGTAAATACATATTTGGTTTTTGCACAAAATGTTCACACGTATTTTGGATTTACTTGCACGCGATATTATTCTCTCGGCGTCGATGGCATGGCGTCCCGCCGGGAAATGATGCCGGCCACCTGGTGTCGCGGTCGACTTTCAGCCACTCCAAACTCTTGACTCTCGCCAGTGACAAGCCGAATGTGTTTTTATGCTTTATCCCCCGAAGAGTCTACAGCGCACGCCTTCGCCTGTGACAATGTTTATTTTTAACCCACCGCTTGACTTATCTAGCTGACGAGCTGCGTTTGTCATCACAGTGTAGCACAAATTTATGAGCACTGCGTGACTAATGAATCGTTTATATCGCACGGTTAGCAATAAAACTTATGGTAAACGAATTATTAACGTACTCTGATTAGCAGTTGAATTATTAATTATTAAACTGAACATAAAAACTTGGTCAATTTGTGTTATCTTTTCATACGTTTCAAGACTGTTTATTGTTCATTCAACTTGACACTGTCAACATGCATCTCGTCGTGACACACGAGAATGCGACCATGTGCATTTCCACGCGATGGCTTACAAATAAACTCATTGCTAACTGGTTTAAAAAAATAATCAAATTGTGATTATAATAATATATTTTTTGGATTGGATACAAATGTCTCTAGAACATATAACTGTTAACACTCTGGTTTCTTTTTGTTGAATTATAGCAACTTAACATTTTCCGACCGCACGTATCTAGCGAGTTATACCCCAAATACTGGCAGTATTTGATGAAAATCAGCAAATATCTGTCTCCATACTAAAAGCGATATAGATTTTGAACCCATCTACGTATTTAAACCCAAATTTCATTAAATAAATTATTACAATCATTATCACGACTAATGAAAGGGTTGGTCGTCAATATAAAACTTAAGCGCCGAGATGAAGATGACGTAATTTTATCTTTCAACCATCATTTGAGCAATTCATGCTTTACATATTATTTTAAGTGCGTCACTTATTGCACCTTGTAACTGAAGTATTATTTGAATTATGCCTCAACATGGAACAAAATTTTCGAAATATTTTTTTTTTAAAATGATTGTAATGTGATAATAAAATACCAACAATATAATAATTTCTATCATTAATTCATAGTTCAAATATATGACAAACCACCTACCTATTGTGAAAAAAAATGAAGTAAACATTGAATATTTTTTTTTTGTTTACAAGTCAAAGTTGACCCAATTGACGAATTCGTTACGCATTGAGGGAAAATACCGTACGCTAGCGTAAGCGGTCGGTTAAGTGTTAATATCGAAATATAATGTTTAGTGTAATCTGAGTTTTGATATCGATTTTCGTTTTTATAAACATCGTCTTTCTTATCGTTGTAAATTTATTCATAACCAGTAAGCCTTTGTTTGTAGTATATCTGCATTTCTTCCGATTTTGATATGCCCGATTTATTAAACTGACGTTCCACAACAATGAGGATTTTTTAAAGAGGTCGTAACCTGAAGATTCTCCATACGATCACATTTAATTTTAATTTCATACTATTCTAACGGACACGAAACGTTCGAGGAAAAATAATATTTTTTACTTCATTCCATGTTTTCTTGGAAATGTAGTATGTATTCGTATATCTTTTTTGCATCATTTTTTGTAATGTAAAAACTTGTCACTAGTTGTGCATACTTCATGATCTTGTATGTTGTATGTATGTTTGTTAATACAATATATTAATATGAAAATAAATAAAAACAGTCTAATACGGATATTTTTATTAATAAGCAATAAATGCTTTTATTCATTCAATGTCGTGTTTTACGATATAATTAGATTGTTTCTCAGTTGGCAACTGAGTTTACATAAACGTGCCTCAGTCTAATGCTTCAGAGAACAATTCACATATAAATTTCAGGGGTGGCAAATAGAAGAGTAATATATATATAAAAATAAAGATTTGGTCAGTATACTTATAAACTAAAATTTCATACAATTTCCCATGCCAGTATCAATAACGTAATATATAACGATGTGTTTCACTTCACTTCTATAACTCAAATGCAAACTAACTTCGAACAAACTATTCTCGTATGTATTTATATTCTTTTAACGTTTGTCGTTTTCGTTTAAAGATAATATCGAGTTCAAGCGTGTCAAACAATGATAAAGAATGAATGCTAAAGAATCAATACATATTTTGACACCGAGTCAGGTGGAAAACTCGATAGATAAACTTCTAAAATACTCTGAATTATCTTGAATCTCCACTCGACTTTCAGGAAAGTCTTCAGTTTATAAATATGTATGGGTCAACACTGAAAAAAATGTGACACTTTTACTGTATCATCATGGTTATCATTCGTTGTGAGAAACAAACCCACTACTAAGAATTTTAAAGCATGTTTTGTATTTATCGTTAAAATAAAATATATTATTATTATTACAATGAATATAATAATTCGAATAATCGTATTTATATTCGATAGCTATTTTGCATTTTTCTGAATATATTACCCACACTTAAAACATATACAAGAAGAAAAACGAAATTAGTGTTGCCAATCTGTATGAAAATTTTGTTTGATTTATGTCACTATTTTTTTGCTTATCACAATTATCTGGGTAGCGTTATTGTTGAAAGAAGTATTTAATATATCGCACATTGGTATTATATTGGTTTATAAAATAAAAATGAAATTTCACATATATATTGTATATATTTTTATCACAAAAACTGCTCTAAAATAACCTATCATATTGCTCATGATAAAATAATTCCTTGTATAACACACAGATCGAATTATACAGAAGATGAAAAATCGCTCTATAGTCATTATGATTAATGTAGATTCCATATCTTTTTGTTTGACTGTTTAAGTTAACGATGTTTTATAATAGTGAAATAAAAAATATACAATTTTATCTACCGCAAATTTTTTGTTGTGTGGTATGCGAGGTATCATTTTATTATGTACAAACGATATATCGTCATTGTTTAAAAAAATAGTCATTAACTCGCAAAAACACGCGGTGATAATTTAATGTTTAAAGTTTATTTTGTGTATTGAAATCACGGGATTTGTGACTTTTTCCATGATTTTCCCTTGTTGTTTACTAGCCATATATTATAATTTTAAAACATCGATGTTTTAATCACCCATAGTCGAAAAACTCCATACAATAACGTACACATTCACCAAAAATTTTTTATTGCTCCTGAACATTTTACACAAATAGCGAATTAAGCTATCGATATGCTTATTCGGTATTCAGTTCAATTTAGTCGATTAAAAAAGTGTAAAAAAAGTCGATTTTGGAAAAAAAATGTTAGATATTGACTTTCCGTTACAACGGTGATATTATAACGACATGTATGTATATACGAGTGTACTTTTTTCACATCGCCCGCTAAATAGGCATGTCAAAATCAGGCATACAATGTGTGTATTGGTTTTAGGCCCATCTCAAGTGAATTTGACAACAGATAAATAACGGTAAAAAAAGAAAATAAACTTATTTTGCCAATTTCTTTCCCTTCACGTTTGGAGTTCTAAATAACTCCTTAAATATGAGTATAACGCCAAGGTTTATCACAATGTCTAGTAAATATCTTGAAATTTCTAGTTTAATTGAGTATGACTTTAACTGTATCTCGTCTAATATCTTATTTTACGTTTGGTTTCATTTCTATCGCAAAACGAACCGTTAAAGCGATTCACCAATAGAATCATTCATATTATATGACTCCACGGAGTTATTTATTGAATAATAATAGCTGAGATCTGACGACACGGTGTGGCACGTCCCTATCGTAAAATCGCGAATGCTTTCAGTAAACATTGCGATGGCAGATAAAACAAATGAATCAAGGTAGTTTCGTGCGGATTGCGGATTGCGGACTGCCACTTATGTATGTGACCTGAACATTTTACCATTGCATAACCCCGGCGACAGTTACTGTGCATAAACCGCAAACGTTTTCACAAATATATAGATGTCGATTTAGCAAAGCCTACGTATAGAAATTGCTATTCAATTGCTGTATCTGTTTCAAATGACTTCGTGTAGGGTTGTCAGCTGTCCCGGCTTATCTCGAAATCAAAATCGTAGAACTGGGTCGAGTAAACCCGGGATGGAAATAAATCCGGGATTTTAAAATGATCGGTTGATCGGTCATTTTCTTTGTTGTACTTATATAGCTAATATAGTTGATTCAACATCACGGTGTTATTTTGGTTATGTAAATACTTAATTAAATAAATTTCGCCGCTCTTCTTTTATCATAAAAAATCTTATTTTTGGAAATTGTCGAAAAATAGATTAAAG
>JAGVSQ010011380.1:0-12288 GCA_022683975.1 Rhyacophila evoluta | reverse complement strand
TCACACTGTGTAGATCCATATGCTCCACTTTGGGAGCGAACATGATATAAAAAAAAAAATGTAATCTAGCTTAACCCGTACGACGTTGAAATCAGTCATTCCTACAGATGGGACCGTTGGAAATATTGATTGTATGCAGTGCATTCATAATTGTGTTTTTATACGAAATAATAGCTCTGTTTCACTCGCATCAACGATTTTCGTTTTTATTTAATCAGTGCATTTATTATCAATACATTATTGTATAATTAATTTTTAAATAGTGTACGTGTAAATTCTTAAATGTTAAAACCGTTTTACAAGCGATGTTGCGTAAACGTTATGAATATTTTTGATGAAGTCAGATATTAAAAATATTGTATTCTAGTATTTGTACCAGCGACTACTTTTTTCAAAAAAGTGGTACTGTATATGGACGCGATTTAATTTGAGTTTCTAGAATGAATACAATTCGTGGCCTTTAGTCTCTATAAAAACTATTTGCAAATGGTATGTTCGGTTGTTTCGGTAAGTATACGGTGGTAAACTAATGTTGTTGTCAGCATAATCATTATATTGGTAAATAACATAGGTAAGCCATAAACCAGAAGCCAATAAATAATTTATTCAATGCCAAAGCAATCAATCGACGATTGTTTCTCAGCAATCGCCGAGTGGATGTTTTGGAACAAAATGGATTCATGTTTACAAGTGCATCATCACATCACGCATGCTAACAAACATGCACGAACAAAAAGCTCTCGGTCACGAAGTGTTTAAAAAAAATAATCATTGCTACACGAATCAGTCCACCGGTATGGAAAAATATCGAATCGTGTTTGAGTGACGTGCCAAAAATCATTAAAAATGGATAGGTCACAGAGCTACAAAGCATCTCTGATTAATATATTTTAATTTGACTCAAAACAGGAAGCAATCTTGACCAATCGCATAATATAATCAAAAAAAATTGACGATAACTATATCGGTTGTCAGCCTATTCTCGTAACTATTATTATTAATGTATTACAGATCCTTATACACGTTTACGTACCGATTTAGCGAGATTTAAATCGGACGCAGCAGAAATATTGATTCGATTGATAAAAGATCACGGAGTAGCTAGAATATTAAGTTTTGAATATTTTAATTAGTATATATATTTTAATGATCACTCAGAGATATAAGTATGCTGTCTCTGTAGACGGAGCGGTAAGCGCGGGAGCTTTGACAATAAGGCGGGTTCATGTTTCGTTTCTACATATATTTATTAATCTAAAATTGAGATCATATAAATCTCGAAATCTGTAAGAATTAAGGTTGAACTAAACGCCAACCAATTCGATCAACTAGGGGACGTAATATTAAGTCCTTATGATTTATTAACATGTATCAGTAGTTATCTTTGCGTTTTTTGATATTTTTAATATTAATATTTTGTCGTATATATTAATAATACAAGTGATAAACAAACTACTTGAGAGATACCAAGCAGACGTGGAATAAAAATAATACGCCAGAACGATAAGGCGCAGGTAAAGATAAAACGTACACTTAAGTGCAAAAATAACAAGATAAAAACATTGCTATAAGAAATCAACGAAAAAAAAATAGAAACAACGAGAGTTAATGACGAGGCGTCCAGGGAGGATAAATCGCCTAGCAATGAGACAAATAAATGAAAGCTTATATTATAATTCGGCTTAGTAACCATCGGAGTATGCCAAAAATTTTAACAAATGCTCCTTTCAGATTGTGAATTCGGCCGGTGACTTTAATGCTTTGAAAGTTACGCATTCGAGACAAAAATACACTTGTTTTGAGTTATTTCGAGTGAAGTTTGATGGTTAGGTAAGAAGTTAGGAGGAGAAATGAAACTGCCAGAGGCCAGCCGCCCTCGCAGTACACCTGTGACCGGATTGTTCGCAGAAGCCAACGAACGCGAAACATAAATAAGACGTGGGCCTCCGTTCGCTACTCTCGGTTTCCTCATCGTGACGACTCATTTAAATTGATTATTTATTCACCTCTGATCGTAGGTCAATGCGTTTAAACTCATGATTAATAAATTACAACATGGAGTGTAAATGAGAAATATGTTGTCCTCGGCGATTGCCTGCTGAATCACAGACTTCGGTTGTTTATATTCATGTTAATTCACATATAATACGATTTTTATTTTTGGATATCATGTCGAATATACAATAATAACACACTGATATACCGTTTTGCCACCGCCGCTCTGTCGCCGCGGCATCTATCGTACCCTCGGCCGTATTTTTCCTCACATTTTTCTGCTCTTTTATTGTAGTATTTCTTATATTTAACAAAGTCATTTTTAAAGAGTGATTTCACAGTAATAGCATTATCAAAACGCCACTACAATATAATTCAGATACTGCGTTCCAAATTATATCCATTCAAATAGTGAAGCAACCAACGTGCTGCCGGTTCTTAGTTATTAGTGTTTTTCCATTCAGTCACGATTTCCTTCCGAAGATTATATTTGCTGTATTTTTTGTGACAACGATTACACAGAAATCGTATTTTTTTACAATATTTTTTCCCCGACATCAATTTTTTTCCAATTTAAATATAATAGCATATATTAAAGATGGTCAAATACGAAGTAATCACGTAAAACTGAGTCATTGCAACGCATATGATCAAAAACATTAACTTCATTTTTTCGGTTCCGAATAATATTATTTTAACTGATTTTGTTACTATTATCAGTGGTAAAATGTGGTGTGTTGCATCTATATTTAGATTGATATCCGATAATACTTTCGTGTATAATATATAGATAACACATCTAGATATTATATCGGAAAATAATTTCAATTTCGCAACGCATGACTGATTTGAAGAATACACTGAAAAGGTATGTTTTAAGAAACACTACACTAGATTAAGTTTAACAGCGTATTTATGAAAATTCTGTTATATATGCTTTGCTATACAAAATAAATACAACATAATAGAAATACTATAGATGTACCAAAATAAACCATCCAACGGCAAAATTTGGATCCATGCTAACCACTACACAAAAACTAATAATGAGTTATACTATACATGAAAATATAATTTTTACAAATGATAATTTTCAAAAACGAAAATATTATACGAGCACATTCCTTTTTTCCTAAATAAGATATTATTATATTACTGCCGATTTAAATGACAATTTTGATTATATGATAGCATCCGAAAATAATTTAATATTTATTTATATATTATTTAATAAATATGCATAAATCGCCATGATAGATATGTTGTTTTTCATATTTGATAACAGACTAAATGGCAAAATTTAACGACGAGGCCTCTTCTTAACAACGCTCGATTTTAATTAGGCTTAATTCTGATAATAGTTATGTATACTCTAGTCAAGTGCACGCCAATCAGAATTTTAGGAAGCTGATCTTGTGACACTTTTGGAATTTGTACAAGAATGCCCCACGTTTGTAACGCCACGGCGTGTAGACGCTGCTAGTGCTGAAGGAAGAAGCAAAGAATAATAACTGTTTTCATTTTAGCGTATTCACTATTATCACCTATTACTGGATTATTCACATTTTTAATAAGGGACTGGGATTTAATACATTCGAAAACTTTATATTTATCATAAATAATATAAACTTAATATAAATCTTAGTAATTATTAATACACACGTCCATATACGTATGTGTTACACTATGGATTTTAACAGCTCGTATTCCGGTTTTATTAAGATCGGTGGTCAAGAGGTAAGTGCGCGCGCTTCGGAGTCGGATGTGGGTTCGAATTCCACAGCTGCCATTTTTTAAATTCAATGACACGGGATTGAATGTCCAACGAATTGAACAATTTAATGACAGAAAATTCTTGAGCCGAAATCCGTCAAGTAAATCTTAATGCGGAATTCACGTGAATCATTTCTGCCGCAGTAGATATCTTCACACAGTGGAGATCCGTAAGTTTCACTTACGGAGCAGACATGGTAATTGAAAAAAATACAAAATATTAATAAACGTTTTGCTGATACGTGAGTATTCAAATTCAAATGAAACAATCGAAGAATGCCATATGGCAATCAGCCGAGTAACAATCGCCTAACAAGTTTTCGTCGAAAAATAGAATAGAAACACTATTTTATAATGAGAATTCTTTCTAAGAAAAAAAAATCACAGCGTAAAAAATAAATGACTTACGTAAGGATTATTAGCATGTATCGCTGCCATTTTTTTGCTGTACAAGTAGGAAATCAGCACTCATATTGCAACCTCACAATGACTTTCGTGATGTGGTGAAAATAAAATTTAAATTAATTTGGCAGCGCTCAATAATTTTTTTCACAAAAAAAACTAATGATGCAAGTATAACCTTTTGAATATAAGCAATCGAATGTTATACTTCATAGAAATAAAAGCGAGACCAGTATTAATAATTTATGTTACTATCAATCTTAACTTACGGTGTGTTTTAAAATGTATGCCACTACTATTTATATGCCGCGTATTTTGTAAAGACTTGAATAAAATATACATTATTGATTTATTACTTAAAATGATTATCGGTTAGCAAAAATACACGTTATCACTCTTGGTAGGACACATGTGTTGAATGAATGCGATGCAATATTTTACACTTTCTACATAAAATAACCTTAGCAGTATTATTATAATTTATTAAGCTATTCCAAACAGCAATTTAAAATCACTAGCAAGCGATTGGAATGATTGTAACACTTCTAGTAATCTAAAGACATACATTAAACAAATGACTACTTAAAGCTCCAGAGCTTTAGTAAAAAAAGTTAAGTGCACACTACATTTTGTTAATATTTGATAAAAATTCTACACCTATATATATAAATTAGGAATATATTAATTACACTGCCAGAATGAGACTTTCGCGCTTGCTCCTGTTTGTATTATCACTGTTGAAAAATTCAACATTACTGGATTTTCAGTTGTGTTTTCTACACCTTCAAGGACTACATAATTTAAATTATTTAACAATATAAGTCGAAAAGGTGAAAGTCTAGGGCAGCCTGTATAAGGAAAGCTTTAATGGAGAAAGGAAAACTAAGCCGCCCTTTATAAAAAAAGACATCTAGGTCTAGGAAACTAATTGCAAATTGGGGATACATTTCATTATTGTTAAAATCTCTGATATTTTCTTGATGGTTTATTTTAATTTTTTTTACTAATTTGTATAACATATCTAGCAAACGAGAATACAGTATTTAAAAAATAAAATTTATATCAGCAAAATTAGGAAAAGTAAAAAATTATATCTTCACATTTCAGACGACGTATAAACATTTATACGCACTATTTAGAATTTTTATATGTATATGTAAGGCATATATTATTTAACTGAGTTTAAAGGTGTTGCTATTGATAAATAACAATCCATTATTAAAATTTAAAAAAAAAATTCGTACTGAAGTTTACAGGGGTCCATACTATTTCTTACTGCGTACTTTAAA
Source organism: Rhyacophila evoluta (assembly GCA_022683975.1). Lineage (NCBI taxonomy): Eukaryota > Metazoa > Arthropoda > Insecta > Trichoptera > Rhyacophilidae > Rhyacophila > Rhyacophila evoluta. The sequence goes on along the minus strand of JAGVSQ010011380.1, from coordinate 6,829 downwards.
TCTGAAATTTAAATTAAATTAAAAACGAAAAAAGAAATAAGCTTCTACCAGGATATAAACAATCAAATAATCGTATTAATAAATTATCCGATACATATATAAATTATACATACAGATATGGTAAATTCATATATGACAAATGAAAAATCAGAGACTATATGGTTATTTATCTATGTGGTACTAAATATGTACCGATACCCGCAACAGCTGTGTACATACCTGTCTGTTAACATAACGTATGTAAATGTTGTTTTCCATTATTGTCTTTTTGATAGACAACGTGTGGTTTCACTGCTGGATATGCCGCCATTGTGACAATACACATGCAGGTAATGAGACATGACGGTTGTCTATGAAGTATGGATCGGTATAATTTGGCCAACGCGATAGATTAATGAACTGGTTAGTGTGTCTCCTGTCATTAAGGTAATTTATAAGGGAACGCTTATCGAAAAAATGATGCTGTAATTTTGAGAGGAGTGTCACAAATGAATCACAACAAAAACGCCCAAATTAAAAGACGATTTGGCACATCTAAGCGTAGCTATCAACAATGCGATATAATTTGAATGTTTATGCTAGATTATTTCACTAATGGTACTTTAAACTATATGGGAGTGTTCTCTATTATCGATATCCGTAAGTGTAGTAAATTTGCTGCAACCCTTTCCATTCTACCTTCAGAACTACGAATACAAAAATTAATATTAATAATATCACTTACAAATCTTGCAAGTGTTACGAGTGACGAGAAAACATTCCTCATGATTTTACTATATCAAAAAATGAAGCGACGCCAACTTTAGCCAGGCATTCTTTATGGGCAATTCAATACATTTGTATAATTAATATTTTCGACTAATGGTGCTTGATGGAAATTGATTTTAAATAATTTGGAATTCAATACATTTGTGTTACGCCGAGTATGTATTATCGGAACTGTTTATTATAAATAAAATTCTTTTTTTTGGGATATAACATTTTTTTAATTTCATACATTATTTGATTCGTAAGTTTTGAGAGTTTAAGCACTTTTACACACTTGTGTGTAAGCATATTAAGTAATTTATTGACACATTTGTCTATTTTTTCGACCGGGGGATTGCGGCGTCCTGGAAGATCGACGGGTATCATCCATAATACGCACTCGGCGGAGCTGAAAGATGTTGGCATGAACTGGGAGGATGCAAAACGGCTGGCGGGTGCCAGAGATTTCTGGAGACGTGTCAGCGATATGCTTCGTACAGGGAGCGGATATCGCAGAAGAAGAACATTAAGTAAAATGCTGTTAGTAAAATAGTCGTAATCACGTAAATTATTTACCTCTAAAAATGGATGTAAAAAACATGTTATTTGCCAATTTACGTGGTTATTTGCCCAGAACATTCTTCACACTGAACGGCCGGCCGCTCTCTCAAAAAATCAGCTGCACGTGTAGTATTTAAATAGAAAATTGATTATACGTCTGATTTTATTATAAGCTGTTTAATTAATGTGTGACAGAACACCGACGATGGAATAAGACCGGTGCATTATATCAAATATGAAACGTACAAAGACGACACGTAGCAATGATGTGATGACAAAATCTCGCCTATGATGATGTAAGGACTCACACAGAGGTGAATGCTCTCGTTCGTATGAAATGCATTCAACGGCACTTATTGTTACACACTGGCAAATTTATAAATGATCCGTTTCCCTCATATTATGCAAATATAGTATTAATATAATTATTCGTTCAAAATTAATAGAGATACACAGTCATCTTGACAGTAAATCTACCGTAGAATCTCTAATAGCATAAGTATTTTTTTGTAACGTTAATTATTGGAAGGCCATTGATATATTCTACACAATAACGTTTTATGTTTACCATATCCAAAGCGGAGCATAAAGATGTCTATAATGTGAAGATGTACCTCGATATATTGCTTTCAAATACATTGACTGATTGTATATTCGAATCTTTAAACATCCTAATACACCCGTAGGATTCAAAACCGCACCTTTTTGTACCAAAGAACTCACGCTTTTACAAGGAGGGGGATAATTTTATAATTATTCAGAAATCATTAAATTAAATACTAATATAAATTTCGCCGATTAACTCTCAAGTTATATCGGCTATCAAGTTTATAGAGTAATGACTACTATACACACAACATGCCAATTGCATACTGTTATTCTCTTTGAATTTTAAAATCTTTTAAACCGAAACATTCTTTTTGTGTGTAGAAATCAATGAATTACTCGATATTCCGACCGGTCGTCATAAGTATAAGTTTTAATTGTCAGTGTACATGTTAACACATTATTAGTTAAATACTTTTATAAATACAAAATTTCGAGATTGGGAAAAGGTATATATAAATTAAGTATTTTAATACACCAATACTAATAAGCGTCGTCGGTTATTATTATGAAGTGCCTTTAGGAGAAAAAAATACTGCAAGTCGTAAGATTTTTACCCATACAACTCACTTTGCGTCTTAGTCATATGAAAATAAGATCAATTATGTAAATATCACTATACAGTAAATATAACGATATTTTTGAAATCTCGACTTCTTGTTCGATAAATCAGCGATTTCATGGTAAGCGGATAAAATGTTTTTTTTCAGAAAGTTGGACCTCGGACTAGTATATTATTTTACACAACGCTATAGATAACACCGTGGACCCTTGATCTCGACGTAATATCTTGGACTTAAATATTCCCTGGTTTCTGACATTTATTTTCAAGTTATGAAAACACATGCTAACTGACTATCGGAATTATATTGCAAGCGCGCAGGCCTATTAAAAAGTACGTCATTTATTAGAAAACCGTGTAATTAAACTATTCCTAACGTAATCGGTCAATTTTTCAATTGATACGCACGGCACGTTTATTGTCTTACTGGTCTCCAGTTCCGTCGGATCAGTTCTTGCATAAAACTGTGTCCGTTTACAGAGTGGTAATTACACTGCAAGACTGAGAGAGAAAATCTTTGGCATTCCTAGAGTTATGAAAGTGACGAAGAGGATTTCGCGAGCAGTGTGCAAGTGCATAGCTCCGAGTGACAGATTTAGCATCAAGCACCGACACTTGGGTCGATTGTGCATCACATTTGGCCACACGACACCTGTCACTCTAGAATTGCTCATAATTCTACACAGTTGCAGTATACTGCACTTCAAGAATTTACAGCATCGTGCATAAAGAGAGGCGAACATTGAGTACTTCAAAAGGAAGCGCATTTTCATTGCGTTTAATATGAATCGAAAGTAAATTCCGGTAGTCTATTGAGTGAATTTTCTTTGTATTATATAATTATGCAGTAGTTAATATTATATTTCTAACACAGTGTTGATGGATACTTAAAAAAATCTTCAAAAAATCTAATAAAAAGTGATAATGGAATAAAAAATACGTAAGATGAGATTTTGCTCACGACAAAGCAATACCTTGTATATCACACAACACAAATTTGTAGAAGCTGAAAAAAAACTCTTTTAATTACTATTATTACGTGAAACTATTCATATGTTTAATGTTACTATTGAAGTAACTAATATTTTTGAATGTTGATACTAATAATACGAAATTTGATTTAATGTCACTGACTGTGGCTCTTTTCATCTTTTTTGCTGCGTGGCATACGTAGTATTGCTTTGTCATGAGCGAACTATATGTGGGAACATGCGTGTAAAGTTATATTCGAATAACGAAATAATCCGGAATTGCTCAACCAACCTCAATCTCAGCTTCAAATTGACGAATTCTCGTATCTTATGGCGAATTCATATAACTTTTTTAAACTTCTAACTGCCATTTTAGTTGATCGATAGACTTAAAGTCACGAGAAATATAATAGCATAACTGAAATAATTTAAAAACAATATAAAAAAAGCTGTTCAATCAATTTTCGATTATTTTTTGTTCATTCGATAACAGTTTGGCTTAGTCCAGCTTAGTTCAACTATGTATTTAAATTCTCTTACAGGCTCCTGGAAAAAATATCAACTAAAACTAAACGAGTAAACTCACCAAAACAAGTTGTGTTTTTATTTAAACAAGTCATCAAATCAACTCTATATTTACCCACATTTTACGTTAAATAAAATAAACATATTTGCTAGCTATTTTATTCAACAATGTGAAGTCGCATACACAGCTTATACATATTTATAATTCAAAGGCATATGAAAATGTTTTTTAAATACAGATATAAAACATTCAAAACAGCAATAGCATGCATTGCGGGGGAGAAGAGAATATAATCAACACTCACGCATAAATTGTTCTATATAATCGCGCACCCTTTTTCCGAAACATTAAATAATATATATTTTTTTAAATTTTGAAACATTTTTCTGGCACGATTTTGGCACCTCTCTATCCTGCTGGGTTATGATGATGTGATTGAAACTATGTACTACCTGTATTCGAAGTGATAAGATTTTAAACGAATAATTGATATCTATCTACAGAGATAAGCGACAGGTTTAATTTAAACCTGGACAATTTATTTGTCGACCTACATAGTTATGACAAGGTCTATTTATTCACGAGGTGTGTTTAAAAGTAATTATAGTTCATCCGTGCGTAAATAATTAATATCAAAGGTGGACGTAACATTTCATTGTAATATCTGTCGGTTCGGGTAATAGCCTAAAGTCACGAGTGACAACATTCAAGTTATTTTGTAGCAAAGCAACCGAAATAGCAAAAATTCCATAACGTAATGGTATCGTAGAAGCCCATGGGGTTGAATACTCTCCGTAAAACAAAAATGCGGTAGTCAGTTTGTATAGATTTAGTCATAGACAATCAAACATTAATATTACAATCGAAGGCTTGTTTTTATATAATCGTTTCAGATCGAACGTCAGAAGTTTCACAAATGAATGTTCGTCAATTAAATGGACCAAATTATTATGCATGCTGCTCCACGCTGTAAAATGTGGGACTGTGATTATGAGAAATATTTATTGAGGGATAGGAAACTTTCGGCCCGCGATGTCGCATAAGTCCACGGAATCATTCGGCTTAATTCTACCATGACACCCGCAGATATCTTTTTCCGTGACTATCTAAAGAGCTTTTTAAAATGATGTAAAAAAAATGTATTTACTACATTTTTTCCCGATAGTTTTCTTTATCTATAAAAACGTTATACTGTAAAATATGCCACAAAATGTGAAAATAAGAAGTTTTACATGATCTGCCTTCAAAACATCACATTTAATTCTAGTCTTACTCTTCTTATACCATGTTTGCTCCAAGACTGGACCAAATGGATCTCCGCAATGTGAAGACATCTTGATAGATTATTGTTCATGAGTATTATTCGTCAGACAATTGTTTAACCCAATGAGGACCCAGTCCTGTATTTTTAAAATCCGACAGATGGGTAATCAAATCCGCAATCCCCGGATTCCTAGGCGCGCACGCTACCAACTACGATTGGAGTTAATTCTATGTACAAAAAAAATCTCGCCTTCCACTCTACTCTAGCAAGCTAATTTTTGTATAGGTACTTTTGTTTGGCATTCGAATTGTGTCATAAAAATGTATTGTTAACTCTACATAGAATATTTAGTTGGAAATGCATTCAAAATTTACACCATGAACGAAAAGCAATAAGTTCTTTACCGCAAATTACTGTGTAGGAATATATCATGGAATAATCAACGTGAAGTATCCTTGGTTGTAGATGTGGAGTATTGCAGTGTAAATTACCCGTCTAAGATTCCTTCTCGAAAAGATACCATAGACGAAACGAGTAGATAAAACATAAAAATAGTGGAATAACAACATAAATAAATATTATGTTGTCAATTCGACAAATTGATTACGATATAATTATTTTACCCTGTAACTGTTGAGGTAAACTGACAACAGATGTGTATTTATCTGTCATGTCAGATGTGACATAAATAATTATCATATATTACCAGATATGGTCAGCTTTCCGTATGATTCTGGTTATTATATTATTTAATACTGATTGTTTCTTCCATGGAATAAATACATCCGCTGTCTTATAATATATTATATCATACGGCAGTAGCGTTTCGATTATAGATTGAATTGTTTAACGAGTCATTCAGTTTTAAGAAGGCTGATAGAATGAAATATTTAAAATGAGATAACCGGACGATTGTTTACATTGAGAATATAGAGACATCAATCTCACACGGTTGTCTGACGCTATCAATTATTATGGATAACATTGTGTTGACTTTGGACAAAAAGTAAACAACTATGTACATACTTAAATAACGTTACAGTGACAGAGTTAAATAATTCGAATTCAGCAAATAGGTTTTTTTACATAAATATACTCACTCACAAGTAAAATAAACAAACATTTAAAACTCAGTGAATGAAAATTCGTGAAAAAAAATGTGGAATGTCGTTTTTTTTCCTACCTATTATATTTCAAACTTCGATTAAAAGTAAACATTCATATATTTTATCCGTGCAATAAAATCTGTCTGTATGTTTCGCTTCTCTTAAATCTTAACACTTTAACTACGGCCTACTTTTGGCAAATTTGCAAACTGCGCTTAACGTTTGCGAAAATTAACATAGTTTCTAATATTTTTTATTTATAGTACTCAACATCTCAATATTATATTATTGTCACAGCTTGTATAAATATCACTTAAAATTAGGATGGTGCTAATTTTTCATGCTCGAAAAAAAATGTAATGGAATCGACATCTGCATAAATAAACTCACTTAAAATTTACGAAAATATTTTAAATGTTTTTTCTGAACTAAAAAAAAAGTAAACTAAAGCAAATAAGACGATTTCGGTCGAAAAATGATAGTCTA
>JAGVSQ010011379.1:0-12290 GCA_022683975.1 Rhyacophila evoluta | reverse complement strand
TATGGTAATAAATTTTTTTAAAATTGAAATGCAGTTTATATTTACGTTCGCAAAATAAATGAAATATTTTATAATAAGTTAATTATTATATAGGGTCTTTAAAGGTCTTAACGAGTTATGACGATTGACGAATGCAATGTTGTGTAAATATGGGAACTTGATTCAACTTCGAGACGAAAATATGCGACTCTCGGCTCATATTATTAATAGCGTTATTAATCTTTCAGCCAAAATCGTCCCAATGATAAGAATAAAATGCATTTAGACTTGTTGGGTATATTTCTTAAAATCGTTTCATTTTTTACACGTCGAATTAAAAGCATATTCAGCAAATTTTTCACAGAAAATATTAGAAAAACAAATACACAGAAAAACACATAAATTTCAAAAAAATATTTCCATGAATATACGGCCACAGTTTTTTGATAATATGAGTTTTTAAATATCTATTCTGATCAAATTTCATACTTCCATGTCAAGCTATGGAGTTGTTGTTCTCTATACATAAAAACAATTATGTATCTATAAGAAGCTTTCTATTAAAAAAAACTTGTGGACGTATCAATGAAATGAAGGCTTTTATGTAGTATTCATATGAACGTAACCAATGACTTATAATACCAATGTATATTTATATGAGATACCCCTTGTACAATATATAACTCTTGGACCAAGCTCGGCCACATATTGCGGATGCCTCAAGATAGTAATAATCAAACCTACCTATTATTCAATCTAAGCAGATTAGTAAGTTAATTTTTTATGCGCACACGTTTTTACACTAAAATCTTTCACTACCATTAATTCAACTGATATCAAAAATCAATCAAATTAGTTATGCCAATTTGCAAGCAATACTTTTTTATTTCCAAGCAACGAACAAAATAAACTGAACAATTATTCCAATTAAGTAAGAATTTGTATAACATTATCATATGTGGCCGCTCCCATTTCGTAATCAAATGAGCACTTAAGAATAAATTTGAACCCTTAAGACGGATTTACGTATTTTTCTTAACAGCAATATAAAGAATCTTTCACTTCTTTATAAATCATAATAATTATAAAAAGAGCACGAGAGAGTCTCTCAATGCTGAAGTCAACCTATTTTTCCTCATATTTTGACTCATACATGTTTACGTATTTTTTTCTAGCCTAAAAATATATTACATTACCATAACTATACTTTCCTATTACTATACTTCCACATATCATTGATAGATCTATGTAGTATTTATATTAAAATAACTTATAACATCACATAATAAATTCGTCTCCCCGGTGGCGTAGTTGGTAGCGTACGCGACTAACAATCCGGGGAATGCGGATTCGATACCCATCTGTCGGATTTTAAAAATCCAAAAACGCAAGACTGAATGCTTATTGAGTTGGACAATCGTCTGACAAACAATTCTTGTGAAAAAATAATCTGTCAATACGTCTTCACATTGCTGAGATTTTAATATATTTAATTTTCGTAGTAGATATCTTCACACTGTGTAGATCTATATGCGCCGCTTTGGGAGCAAAGTGGTATTAAAAAAGGATTGTTTTGAAAATACGGACGCATATACTCTTCAAAGGGTTAATTAAGTTAAGTAATCTTATTTTAAAATTGCGTTTTTCACCTGCAACGTTGATTTATATAAAAGTTTGTTTTTTTTAAGATATAACGTGTGTATATATCATAAAAAATCCTAGACTTCATCTACAATAGTATATTAAATTCGCTACACAATAAAGTTAGCCATACTTTCACACCCATTAACAATATGAAGAAAAATCCTAAGCGAACTGCCTCCTACAATATACTTATAAATAAAACATAAAGCATTCTTAAAGTAATGAAAAAATCTACGCATTTTCTGTCCTTGTCATTACAACTCTCTTTCGTTCCATTTTCAAATAACGGTACATTGCGTAATCCGATTTTTCTCATTTTCCAGCATCGGAAAAAAAACAAATTATAATAAGAAAAGGGAGGGCGTAATTCTTTTCTGGCTGGGGGAGTCTGGGGTGAAACGAGGCATTTAAAATTCATTAGTTAAAAATTCATAGAGCGGCACTGAAAAGAATAAATGAAAGTAACAAAGTTGTTGGGTGTAATTAATGTCTACGGAGCCGGTACAACGGGAAAGGGGGACGCTGGGTACCGTTGAAACCGTGTGGCGACATCCAAATTATATGATAAATGTCATTCATAAACAAAATGTGTACCTACACCTTTGTGAAATGTTTTTGAAAAATTAGGATCATACCTAACGCTGTTATTGAATAATAATGTGGGAATATTTTCACTATCATAGAAAATATTATATTAAAATAATGAATCAACTCCTAATATTTTAGTTATAGCAGTCAAATTTAAAAAAAAAATAAAAAAACGTTTAAAGGTGATGCATTTTTATAACAAACCTATAGAGATTATTTTACTGAGCTTTTTTTTAATACTGTATAGATTAAAATAATCTAGGAATCTAAATTGTATTTGTATTGTTTCCTAAAAAATACTCGTTAATATTTAAAAAGTAGCATTCGAACTTTATTACTTTGTAAATTTTATATCTATAATGAATTGATGATTAGGTAGAAAGTATTTATATAAATATGCATACTTCAATTTGTGCTTTGAATGAAATCGATCTTGGATGGAAGTATTAAAAATTGTGTGATATTCAATGTAGCTAGCTAACGTTTAAAATCCATTGTTAGGCAAAAAATAAATTTTTGTCTAATAAAATATCATTTTATCAGCTATATGCTTACTTTCAGTTGATCGTACGTGAAAAGAAATACAATAGCTATTCTAGATAAATATTATTTAAATAAATATTTGTTTTTTTTTATACACCATGTTTGCTCCCAACATGGAGCATATGGATCTACACAGTGTGCAGATACGCACTCCGAAAGAAGAGTATATGGATATCCGCCATTTAAAGACGTTTTTGACAGATTTTTCACGTGAATTGCTTAACCCAATAGGCATTCAGCCTTACATTTTGGGATTTAAAAAAAACGACAGATGGGGAATCGAACCCGTATTTTCCGAAGCACTATGCACGCACGCTAGCAACTATCCTACCTGGGAGACACATTTTGTTACTGAAGCAATAATGAATTATAAGAAAGTATGTGTGTGTATTTTTTTTTAATTTGGGTAAAATCTAATTAAATATAATGAAATATTGTAGCAAATATTGGGAATAAAATACGAATTATTGGAAAAAAAATACGCCAATACTGCATAACTTTAAATAGTTCCAAGTCGTCCCGACTGCGCCCTGGCCCTGATCCCGCTACACACACCCCCCTCAATCCCCAACCCAACCCCAAAAGCCCCCCCACCAGAGCTTTTTCCATAACGACCTACGAGCCCCACCCTCTAGCGGAGAGAAAAGCATAATCCATCACCGCACGTCACCCCTATTTTGGTTCAGTCGGTCTCACTCTCCCCGATGCCCCGGTGCAGAGTTTTCGATAGTGCCTGCTCGCTTGCACACCCCTGGGGTAGTTTCTCTATGTCTACAGTTGACGGGTGATCATTTTTCTTGGGCGCACGTTCAATCATCGCGTCACTTGCTCCTTCCACTTTCCGTCTCGCTCGGTTTTTGGGGTGGTCTCTGTCTAGCGGGGATGGGGTAGGATTTGGGACAGTGGCGGAACTATACACTTAATACGTAAAGTGAGTCAAAGGATGTTTACAAAATAAATTGTACCATCTCGTAAAGACTATTTTATTGCACTCAAACTTAAATCTTCATTCTCATTTTTAAATACATTTTCCATAAGTAGATCACACAAACACCGTATTTATAAAAACCATCAGTACACATCTCTCAGGTTATGCCAGTATTTCAATCCATCAAATACACTTTTTAAATAATAATTAATGGCCTTTGACCACACCGAAATTTGGATTAAGTCTCTCTTGAACCATTTGCAGGATGTGGCTTGAGCCAATATTTTTTTATAAATATACCATCGTTATCAAAATTGAGCATATGGATCTACACAGTGTGAAGATATCCACCTAGAAAGTGGATTAAAAGGATCTCCGCAACTTAAACACATCTTGACAGAATATTTTTCACGAGGATTGTTTGTCAGATAATTGTTCAACCCAATGGGCATCTAGTTCTGTATTTTTAGATTTTTAAAATCCGACAGATTGGTAATCGAACTCGCATTCTCTGGATTGCTAGGCACGCGCGCTACCAACTACATTACTGGGGAGACAATAAATGTACTTACTTATTTATTATATTGTGTTTCTATTTTCCATCAATTTACAAATAAATACTGGTAATTTAAGCAAATATGTACGTTTTTAATAATGAAATTCAACAAAAGGTAGATTTTATTATATATAGATACTATAATTTATGTTGACCAACAATGAGTGTAGAAGTGTACCAATTTTAAAAATCGATAAAAAAAATAAACAAGTTTTTAATTTAATGATAGAATAAATCTGAATCAGTGGCTATTTTTTTATAGTTATAAGAAAGTTAATATATTTTTTTATTATATGAGAGTGAAAATTTCAGAATTGTGTCCACTTCGAATATAGCGCAGATTATTATGAATTTCTATGCAGCCTTATATATTTTCAATTTTAAAATCCTTACGCACTCGCAAAGTCATCCATAACCCTTGGCATCTAACAAAGTTGCCAGTCAACTACCGATCATGGTTAGTTGCTGTAGTCTCTCTGCTTTTCAAAAAAAATTTACTGAAATAGTTCAAACATGAAATAAAGCTACAATTAATAGTAAAATTGGAAAAAATATTTACTAAATAATACTGTATACTAAATGTTTATTAATGATGTTGATAGCTATTGCAATTGTTACACAGTAGTGTAAGCCAAAACGTCATTCCATTCTTCTCCATGGGATTAAAGTTTATCAAAGAACGATGTAAAATATATAAAATAAAAAATATAAAATAAATCTTCTTCTTCTTATACCATGTTTGCTCTTAATAATGTGAAGGTATTCACTCCGAAAGTAGATAGAGTATATAGATCTCCGTAATGTGAAGACGTCTTGACAGATTATTTTTCATGAAAATTGTTTGTCAGACAATCGCTCAACCTAGGGGGCATCCAATTCTGCACTTTTGGAGTATGAAAAATCCGACAGATGTGAAAATTGAGTCAGCATTCACCGGATCACTAGGCGCGCACGCTAATCTCTACGCTACCGGGGAGATATAAAAAATACAATCTTTTTAAAAATATCAATATTTTTCACGATGTGTTATTTACAAAAACTTACATTACGGTTCTACATGACATTTATATACTGTATTGAACACTGTTAATGAAATTTAAAGGAAGTTTCAGATAATAAGTAAAATTAAATCGAGTTAGAAAAATAGTCTTATCAGAACCTATTTGTATGTCTATTTAAACTCTCACAATAAGTAGTGATTTGTTTTTTTTCTTTTAAGCCCTATCTTTACAATTATAATATTCTTTTACTACAATATAAAAAAAGAAATTAAAATTGAGTAACACCACTGAAATTATCAGGGCCGCATTTAGTATATTCACGGAATATATTTTCTCCGTATGTTTTTCCTACATATTTAATCAATACACATGCAAAAATAAAGATTTAAGAATATATGGATCCTTGCAATTAATAACCACTTTGCTTCCATTGATATTTAACAAATTCTTTCAAATAATGACCAAACGGTTATATTACTTGGAGAAATACGTAAAGTATATAATTACTTTTACATAAAACTTAATTATGCATCTACATAAAATAGATGGGTATTAAAAAAGAGTTTTAGTAAGAGTTTATTACAAGTTTCTTTATTTTTATCTTCTTGATATAAAATACGGTTTGTTTTCAAATATCGTAACCTCAAATTACGCCGCTCTGTGTAATACTCAGACACATTACGAGTGCGGTCCTGACTTCTAGATTAAGGGTACCAACTGACAACAAGCAAGTTTGAGAGGGCAGTGTTTTTATTTGCAGTCTCTGTACTACATACATATCCACTTTGAAAAGTGGCGTTCACAAGGACCTTTGTCTGAACATTCCAGCCATTTGATGTTTGTAAACCTCATATGGTAACTTCGTACAAAATTTTTTAACATTTTCTATGAAACATGCATGTATCTAAATCAAGCGAAAAATGCACGATGACCCGCATATATATTTATCATTTATTAATATAAATTATCATTTGTTCAAAAAGTGGATGAACACAATAGTAAGCGCCAATAATAATTCGATAAAAAAGTCATAAAACAACACAATATATAAGGACTCATTTATTATATGATATATAAATATACATTTATCTTTGATTTACCAATGACTGGTTTATACTATTAGAATAGAATTTCAGAAGACAACTAACTTCCTTTTTATATCGTTGTTCAGATAAAAGTAATTCATAAGATACGATGCAGGGTTGTCAAAAGTATTATGGTGTAAAAATAAAAATATAAGTTAATTAAAATTTAGTTAAGGAACGTTTAAAATGTTTTGATTGTAGCTGTGAATGTTATAGAATTCCCATTTTTGAACGGATATTTTTAATTTGATGCGTGTTCTATAATTGTGTATACTTTTGTAAAACTTCGCAAATAGTAATTTTATCATTATTACAAATCTATGAAATGCAATGTTAATGACCAAAATAACGCACTGTAATCAGCAAAAATCTCTTATAAAAAGATCATTTATGAAAAAGAAAACATACGTTTGTACTATAATTCTTATACGATTCCAACTTGATTCAATAATCTTTAATTAAACTTACGTTAGTCCATAAGATAAAAAATATACCATTTATCTGCCCGGTAGAGTAGTTAGTAGCGTGCGCGCATAGCAATCCGGTGAATGTGGGCTCGATTTCCCATCCGTCAGATTTTTTAAATCCAAAAATGCAGTACTGGATGCCCATTGGGTTGAGTAGTTGTCTGAAAAAAATTCTCATAAAAAATAATCTGTCGAAACGTCTTCACATTACGAAAATCTATATACTCCTCTTTGGGACTGGATATCTTCACTATATGTAGATCCATATGCTCCACTTCGGGCGCGAAGATGGTATTAAAAAAAACATGATCCAATTTCTTACGAGACTTAATAAATCACTTCTATCCATTGTATAGGATATAAACTCCGATTTTTTAAAAACAGAAATCTATTTTATTTATATTAAGCGTTGATTTTTTTGGAAATCGCTTGCGCGTTTTTCTAACTTTTATGTATATATATTAATATAGTATCATAAAACACGATTCAAGTGTATGTTATTATGTCTCATATATACATAGGACACATATTATATGTGAAGAGTAAAAAAAAGAGAATAAATAATTCTAAAAAAAATATTTCTAGCTTCATCTTTTTTCTTGTAAAAATAGAGCACGTTCATAAATAGCTACCCAATAAACCATACGGATTTTTAAAAATCAATTTTTAATAATAACATATTAGATTTCACAGCCAAAATCAATTATACTAGATAGATAACATATTTTTCCCAACCCTAATAGTCAGGACGCAGTGGATTGAATTGTCAGAATAATATTTGAATTTTAATTCCCGTAGAGGGCAGACAACTTTGGTATGCGTGTCGCAGCACTGGGTCTCATTATGAAAACATTCTAATCCTCCATTATGCTACACTATAGCATAAAAAAGTAGTGAAGGAGAACAGTTGGCTCTCGACCCAATCATTATAATCACACAACTATCGGTGATAAGAAAAATAATATAATAAAAATACGGGAATCATTGTTTCAACGATATATTAATAATAACGTGTTTCATTGGATTGTTTCGATAATGTATGGTTATTTACTTAATTTAGGAGACAAAAGAAAACAAATAAAAATTAAATTAAATAGATAAAAATTTAATTGAATAGTTAAGCAACATATTCTGATGATAGAATATTGTCTCGCATATACATATTGACAATTTTATTTTGTATTTCCAGCTCTCCGTCTAAGCTGTAGCTATAGCGAAGCATCTACATCTTATTGACAAGATAACTAGATATTTTGAATGCATTAAAAATATATAATACACAGTCACCATGCATTGTTCTTATGGTATAGTGTGTAAGCTTTAAAACCAACTAGTTGCTAAATGGATTGAGAGATTTGCCAGTAAGCAATCCTAATGAAAACATTGTTTTGAGTTGTAATGTCTTGTAGATCCATATATTTCACATACACAAAAATGGTTGAGGACATTAAATGATATATGACATGACTGAATTATCTTTTCAAATATTCATGAAAATATGATACAGACTGCCGTTTGGTGTATGAAAACACAAGTTTAATAAAAAAAAATACATGCAATATCTTTGGATCAAGCAATCAATTTTACATATCGAGTGTGGAAAGAAAAAAGGATATAGCCCCCACACAAAAAAAATACAAAACGTATATTTAATAATATTGACACAAATGCCAAATATTATAATAATATAGACAACCTCACAGTGTATGATAGCCTAAATTGGTGTTTTATTTATCCAATTTTATATTAATTTAATAAAAAACTAATGAAATTGATTTAGTGACAGTCCTTTTTTGGTCTCAAATGTGATAGGTCAACTGAAAATTGAAATGGAGATACTAATTTGGCATTTGCAGCTTAAATTATTTTGATATAAAGTGTACTAAATCGTATATATTGCGATTATCGAAATAAAACTCTTTTGATAAAACTGAGGGTTACGTCCCTTTTTACATCTAAAGTCGATATTATTAGCTGAATAATTCTTTTAATTATGCTGTCAAGATATTAAAAAAATATTAGTTTAAAAACATTAATATTTAGAAATAAAACACGTTTTTTGTTTTGTATTAATGTATTATTCTAAAAAACACAAAATAAAATACGTAAGCTATCATTAGGAATAACAATTCGTCGAAAACAATTGTTAGACATTTCTAATTCTCGTTCGCATGTTATTCATAGCTACAGCATTGTATTATTCGTTACTTCTGATCTATATAAAATGAGGCTACGTAGCTACCACTTTTAGAGTAGACCGGGTCTAATATGAGGCTTTCTTTCAAAGTTCGACACGCAATTCTGTCATCATCGAGCTTGAAAAGCCTTCGCGACCGATCTATCTACGCACTAGCTTTGTTCAAAGCTCTTTTTGTTTTTCCTTTTGTTGTATCCCAACGTTCATCAGGACCATGTAATATGCGCATTTTCCATTTTTCGTTCGTATCTACAAATATAAAATCTAATCTGATAGCTCATAGAATTTTATATAACTACGTATACATTCAAACATATCAACTGTAGAAAAAAAATAACATAACACTTAGTGTTTTCAAAATAGCATTTTTTCGATTATCACAACGTATTCATCTTAATAAACTTTCTGTCAAAAGGATGTACATTGCAGCAGTCAAATCAGTATCAGTATTTGACAAAAAGGATCTCCTCTGAAATGTGCGACCATAAGAATATAACAAATAACCACAACAATTAATTAGAGTTTCCTGAATAACTTATTAAATTAATTTAAGAATCGATAAATAAAATAATAGCTTTAATTTTCACGCGCCTCAAAGTTGTGTTTGTTTAATATTTTTTAATTGTTACAAACGGAGCATATCAACGTTTTATCAAATAATTTTTTTTGTACAACATGTTCGCTCCCAAAGTGGAACATATGAATCTACACAGTGTAAAGATATCCACTTCGAAAATGGAGTATACGGTTTTACGCATTGTGAAGACGTCTTGACAGATTATTTCTCACGAGAATTGTTTGTCAGATAATTTCTCAACCTAGTAGCCATCCAGTTGCGTATTTTTGCATTTTTTAAATTCAACAGATGGGGAAACAAACAAGCATTCCCCAGATTGCTAGGCGCGCATGCTACTAACTACGCTACCGGGGAAAATATATACATTATTTATATATTTTATGAATTTTGTTATGCTATAAATATATAACTATAATTTTAAAAAAAAATTATTGCGTATATGTTTACGCATTTAAACCTGAATACTAAAATTACCATAAATTTCTATGGTATATAGGTAAGACGCCCACTGGTGAGAGACTCTAGATATCTGCTGATCCACGCGATGTCGCCTGTGTCATTACTGAACTTGTGTGGGCGAAATAGTTCCACTTGAATTAACATTATTTTCTACTTAAGCTCCATTACCAGGATCACATACAAGTTTTGTTGTAGGCGATTCGTATGGCACCAAAGGGATCGGAAATTTCGAATACTATCGATTGTGAATGATGCTTTACATCTCATTTATAGCGTACTGTATACTATTGTATTCCTTTTTTAGCGATTATTATGCATATAAATTTTACTTGGTATTTCGAAAATATGATAAACTTATACAAAGTTTGGTAGTTTTATTAGTCAACTTTTTCTAGAGTATATTCAAACTTATTCATCATTCAAATAAATTCTGTTTATCTTGCTATTAAAAATTTATTTCATTACTACGCTGTATGCAATATTTTTAGATGCTCGTTGATCGTGTATAATGCCATTAAAAATTAAAGGTAAAACAATTGACTTGGCCATTGCAGTCAAAATAACGTAAGAAATTTTCACGTTGTGACTGTTCGCCGATTGGGAAGAGTTTATATGACAAGCTCGAATAACGATAAGTCCTAAAAACACTGATGCAAGTAAAAGAATTGTAGACATTTTTCGTATAAGACTTATGGAGATTTACTTTGACTCATCAAGATGAAGATGCGATGAGATTAAGGTAATATATTAATTAAAGCTTGGAATTATTACATAGCGAATTAATTATTACATATCGAGCGGACAATGCGAGTTCGATTCCCACATCTGTCGGATTTAAAGAAAATCTAATAATGCAGGAATGCATGCCCATTGGGTTGAACAAGTGTTTAACAAACAATTTTTGTGAAAAATAATCTATCAAGACGTTTCCACCCATATACTTCACTTTCGGAGTGCATATCTTCAGACTGTGTAGATCTTTATGCTCTAATTTAGAAGCAAACATGGTATAAGAAGAAGAAGAAGAAGATTGTGACATCTCCTTGGCAGCGTAGAAGTTTTCAAGCGTGGCTAGCAAAACGAGGCACGCGGATTAAATTCTCATATCCGCCAGATTTTTAAAATCCGAAAATACGTGACCAAATTCCCATCGGGTTGAACAATTGTTTGATAAGCGATTCTCGTGAAAAATTATTTGTCAATGTCTTCACATTGCTGAGATTCATATACTCTACTTTTGGATAGGACATTTTCACACTGTGTAGATTCATATGCTTTTCTTTTGGATAGGACATTTTCACACTCACTTTCTGAACGAATATGATTCAAAAAAATAAGATATCTGTTTCCGAATTCAACAATTTGCCATTTGACACACTTAACTTATCATTTATGAAGACAACAACGGTACACTATATAAAAATAGGGCTTAATATAAGAATAGAACTATATGATTACAGACCGTGATATATCAATATAAATCGTCCAATGGCTAATTTTAGATCATGCTCACTATCTACTGCACGAAAAATATAAATTGAGTCAGTAAATGGATAGCATGTAGCGCCCTCAGCGGACAATTTATTCCAGCTGAATAATGACGTTTTTTTTAATTTGTAAAAATAGTTAAATGATCATTTTGTGCACTGAAAGTAAAATAAAGATTGTTGAAAAACAGCTAGACAGACTATCAATATTTAATATTTCATTTACATGTATTTAGAGTCGTAGTATCCGCCTATAATAAAACATTACTTCAATACTTCAAACTAAAATTGTGTAAATTTACATTGTGTTCTAATTATGTATTTTAAAATACACTCATATTTAAAACACACCACCTCCGAAAAGTTAACGTGAGCGCTTTGGAGTTGAAGGTTGCGGATTTGATTCCCATATTTGGTTTTTATCAATCTACGGTGCAGGACTGGATGCCTAATACACTGAACGATTAACTGATAAGCAACAAAATTATCAATATAAGCCATTAAAATGCGAAGTTCCATATTAGTCCATTGAGACTGATCAAATTATTTATTGTAAAAGTACTACAAAGTATTCTAAAAAATATGCATGTATTAAACAAAACAATATATAATTAGTAAGTAAATAATATATAAAACAAAGTTTGCAGCTTAAATCCCACAGCTGATTTTTTAACAATCCATAATGCAGAACTGGATGCCCAATCGTTTGAACAATTAACTGATAAATTATTTAAAACTGGTACACTTCCATATGTGAGATCACTGTTAGCGACCAGGGT
>JAGVSQ010011378.1:0-12293 GCA_022683975.1 Rhyacophila evoluta | reverse complement strand
GCTAACAGTGATCTCACGTATGGAAGTTTACCAGTTTTAAATAATTCAGAATTTAGTACTTAGTACTTAAATAATTATAATGGCTGTTGTTAAATTATTAGATGTTTATTATATTTGTTGTTAGATTGCTTAATTTGTATCTATTAGTCTAAAAATTAGTAGTTATTATAGTATCTATGAATAAAAGTACGATATATTTATCTACTGGAACCCATCGAAATTCAACATAAAACAATGCTTTTCATTTTATTTTTTATTGGTTTTTGCTTCATTTTCAACAATAGAGCTTTTAAATTTTTTTTAATAAAACAATATAATGATTCACAATATACAGTGTAAATGTATATAACTAATTTCAACATGCACAAAAAGCTCCTGAATAATTTCCAATAAATTTTTGCTTACGCATGGGTTATTCAATCATGAAAATGAAAATAGTTTCATTACATTCCATTTGTAGCCATTCGATAAACTTTAGATTTGTAATTTTGTAAAAATATCACACTTTCAAAGAGTTTTGGATAAAGGCGAACATTTTATTGTTTGTGAAAGTATTATGTTAAATAAAATGATAGGTTATTATTTGAATACATTCAAGAATTTAATTTGATACCAAAACTTATTTTGTAAATAAGCCTTTAATTGAATTAATAATATGAGAAATTTAATGTTGCATTTTTAGTATAATTACTTATACTATATTTAAGCTCAAATTTAAGAATGCAAAGTAACAAAATATAATATGTGATGAAAGTAGTACAAAGTAAATTTTATGATTAATTTATATCGGAAATATCTTAATCAATTCAATGAAACTAATAATATATATACGAGTATATTATATAAATCTTAACATTTATTTTATTATTTTACTGTCATATGACTTTAAAGTCAATAAATATACCAATAGTAAATATAATAGTATACATTTAACAATTTATATATATTTAAAAAATGTAATTTGAAACTTACCGAAAGCTTAGAACAATTAACTTTCTAAAAATATCAACACGCATTCACTGTATACAATTTTGGTGGAAGTATAACTAAAGTTTCTTTACCACTTTCAAAAACAACAAAACAAATGTGAGAAGTTCTTAGTATGATATAATAATTTACTATTTTTTTTAGATTTAAAAAATGCGGTTTCAGAATAACGTTTAATATCCACAAACTTCAAATTAAATTTACGCTAAACAATAATTAATTATCAATTTTTGGAATCACTCTTAAAACTTTCACTAGAACCGTAAATAAGTAAATGAAAACATTAAAAGGAAAAAGTTTCAATAACTATGACGAAATGACGGTAATAATAATAATAAATTTACAGATGACCGTTATGAAATTTCAGGAGCTTTGCCAATTGTCCGTCTTACGTCGCGTCGATCGAAGCTTTTAATGAAGAACAAAGTGACACATTTGCATCGTCTACGTGAAAACTTCATCTGAGCTTCCCGTAGAGATTCGATATTCCATACACCAGAGAGAGAAGGGTCTACGCCAGTAGTTGGGGTGGCCTATCCACGACCACTATGCAATTAATTGATAGTATCCGGTCAATTTTGTCCATAGTGAACATTGTTGTGCTGAAAAGTTTTTCGTGTCATAGAAAATTTAGTCTAATTTCCGGTTGATGAGAATTTTCCATGACGATAACGCATCTGATCGACCTATTTTACATTTTACCGTATGAAAATAAAATTGATTGAAAATAACTGAAATCATTTGAGTAATTTGTAATTTATAAAAATATTGTTACAAATAATTAAAACATATATTTTAATCGCTTTATATTTGTATTTATTTAAAATAAGCTAGAACGACTTTGTTTAAAATTTCAAGAAATAAATTCAGTCAAACTATAATTGATTATGTAATACATAATTGTGCATCAATATTTATTTCTTTACAAATATTAAGACTTTAAAATAAAACAGTAAAACATAGCAATTTAACATTACCAAACCGGATATCCATTAAACTAAAAAAAAACTATTTAAGTGCATTTAAAACATAAAATCTCATGGTGTGGTTTGATATGATCGCGTAATTTGAACTATTTAAAAATAATAACATAAACAATATTAAAGTAATCTGTAACTAAAAATTTTTTAGAAGTAGATTTAGAAGCAATATTTTTATTATAATAGGATAAAAAAATACGAGTTAACAGTATTTGATCAAAACAAAGGGGATATATTTTTTTCAAAATTATCGGATTGTAAAAATCCTTTAAAATTATCGATTTTTTTTTACAAGTTTAGATTGAATATTTTTATATGATAAATCATTTTGGTGACTGATTAGTAAGCATGCACACTATATGGCACCGAAGATTTTAATCTTTCAGTCTTTGAAAATATACGTTTTAAATGTAGGCCATGAATTTTAATGAGATGTTTGTCTAGCTCAAATTTTATACATGTATTAAAATTTTGAATATCTATATGCTTCACGGGACAAATTGTCGGTTATTCTATTGTTGTATTTCAATAATAAAATGACAATTGATCAAAAAAAATCAATTAAATTATAAAATTAAACCAATTTATAATGTATATATTATCAGTACAAAATTATCGATGACGTTAATAATATATCTCCTTTATTAGTATCAAATAGATACAATGGCCCATAACCCGTCCATGTAGAAAGTGTCCTTATGTCAGAGTAAATCGAGAACACTGCATACAATGTTTCCCGGTTTCATCTGAAGACAAAACTCACATAGGAAGTCTATTGCAATATTAATCATTATGAAATAATTGGAAATTGATTCAAATATTTTATCATGTATTTATGTTCTACATGGATAATAAGTTAATGAATACGAAACCGAGTTGGTGAGAATATCCGCCTGTTAATATACTGAAACCAGAATAATTTTATAGATACATCTAATGGCTGATAACTAATTCACGTTAAGAAAAAAATATTTCAAATATTCTTATTATAAAGGTCCAAACGTTTCATACCCAGACCATATTGTGCGTTATAAGCGCGCATACTTAGCCCCTAGTTCACTAAAACAACAAATTATTATATTATATTTAATAAATGAAAATAACAATTTTAACACTAAATAAGACATTTAAAAACATTTTTCAATAAATACGTATTTAGCAAATACTCTTTCTTAGTATCGTAATATTTAGGAAATATGTAAGTTATCGTACAGAAAGTATTGTAAAAAAGTATATATGGACAACTAACACATACTAGAGGATGTAATCGATTATTTATCAAATTAACTACATTGTTGTAAATAAAATTAAAATATTAATCATAGACTTCCCGAATAAGTGAAACTGTTCATCTATTCCCGTGGAGTGTTTGTCTACGACGCCGTCCCCACAAAGGCTACCTCTGTAGGTGTTTTCCGCCGTCTACAGTCTGGGGGTGGCAAGGGGTCGGTTGACCGCGCCAATAATTAGATATAGTGTCCTCTCATTACCCTATTGATTGCGCCATTGTCTCTGGTAATGTCATTCAATCTGGAAGTGGCCGGGCTGTTTGTGATACAGTCTATCAAATTGGAGGTAAATCGGAAATAATAATAATTAATTAATTTTTATATTGTTACTTTACTAATGTAACAATGAAACTATATTATAGGTATGTATTCAAAATAAAATAAAGACAAAAATTAATCCTATAAATGTGAATAATAAATTTTAAAAATCAATGTATTTTAACCGTAATATGATAATCACAATTTACACAACTTGATAGACACTCTATCAAAAGGATGTATGCTGCAAATGCCGAAATCTGATGTTAGATTTTAAATTTGAGAAAAGGATGGCCTGCTTAATTTTCGACCAGGAAAAAGGATTTTTACCTCATAAATTGTATTACTTTTACTTAAATAACATCAAATCCATATATGCAATTCAGTAAACAACGCACCAGATTAATTTTTCACCCACTTTAAAGTTGTATGTATTTAATATTTTTATTTAAGCCGCAAATCATTTAATATACGTAAGTTGTACCTCCTGCATAATCTTGTGAGTGAGTTACGTTCTTTTTCCTTTCCACACTTGATACACAATATGTATACATCATATATTATGAACAAAATTTATTTAATTATTGATACAAAAATATACCAATAATACAAGAGATTTCAAAAAAATAACTTTACTTTAAAATCGCGTTACGTGTTCTTACAGTATTGGCGACTATATATATATGTTTTGATCATTCTAAGGTACTGTTGAACTGATTTATGAAGTGCTTGTTAGAGAATCATTTAATAAAGTATTCTATTTTATATCACGCCTAGTTTTAACATTTCCACGGTGTCGAATTTTTATGGCGACATTGTGAAACTTTGTCAAAAAACAACTTTAATTTCTCAGGTCTTTAATACCTCCTATAACGGTGAACGTAATATAATGATGAGTGTGATGTCATTATAATGTTTGAAACAGAATATAATATGTCTGTCCATTAAAGGTTTTTTATTACCTATCAATTTCCCACAAATGAATCAAAAAGACCGTAAACAAGAGGCTGTTGTATTGTATTTTGAAATTTTATCGCCAATTAATAAGACATAAAAACTGGTCAATAAATCACCGTACTCACATCATACGTCCCGATTTCCAAGCTTTCTATCACATTCACCCACATACACACACCTACACGAGCGTTTGATGGTTGTAACGGTGTTAGTCTGAAAGCTCAAAGGCAGTGTAGAGTCCGGCCAGACCACTCGGCCCAGTAGCTCGGCCCAGTGAAAGAGAAAATCATCGAAGCGTCTTTCGTTGAGACGCCCACGTCCGGCGTCGGGCAGCAGTCCGACACTGATAATCTGTGATCGAAAGTATGAAAAACGAATAAGTATAACTATAATAAATTTTAAAATTCATACTCCTTTAGCTAGCAGATTTTCAGTACAATAAAAAAAGTTATGGGTAAACTACGAAGAAGTGATTTTATGCCATATTTTTGATCTGCGTTCGAAGACCTTCATTAAAATTTTAGGTGAATAGATTAAGTACCCAATAATTATCGTAAGAACTTATTAAAGCATTAACATATTTTTTTTATTTATACACTATGGGTAAAGTACTGAAATATTTAAAACGTTATAATTTTCTTTTAAATAGTACGAGTATATGGGGGTTTTTTAAACTATGTTTGCTCCGAAAGTGGAGAATATTTATTTATTTTGTACATGTTGTAACATTACAAATAACGAGTTTTATACATTAAAAACACGATATGCATATAGTTATGACGAACATATCGAAAACATATTAAGCACAATATCTACATAATGTGAAGATTTCCGCTCCGAAAGTGAACTGCCTATATCGATCACCTCGTTTCTTTTCAGACAATCGCTCTACTCAATAGGCATCCAGTCCTGCATTTTC
This sequence comes from Rhyacophila evoluta, assembly GCA_022683975.1. Classification (NCBI taxonomy): domain Eukaryota; kingdom Metazoa; phylum Arthropoda; class Insecta; order Trichoptera; family Rhyacophilidae; genus Rhyacophila; species Rhyacophila evoluta. The sequence goes on along the minus strand of JAGVSQ010011378.1, from coordinate 6,903 downwards.
AGATTAATTTTTAGGCTCCTTGGTACGATTAAAAGGTTTTAGTCTGCCTGGTTGCCCAGCAATCTTGGGAATGCGGGTTTTTATTCCCATATCTGCCGGATATGGGTTTAAAATAGCTAAAATAAGTCGCAAGTTTATATACTACATATCGTTAAAAATATATTTATAAAATTCTAGATAATTAATTGGATCCATATAAAGTATATTTTACCTAGAAAAATAAGTGATTTTTGATCATGTTTTTTAATTTAGCACTTAAGTCTACAAAAATATTTTGAAAGTCGGTAGAAATATAAGAACAACAAAGAAAAAAACTAAATTACAATTACAGAAAGATGTTGGCTTAGTAGTACGCTCTAAGGAGGATTTTTTTTTTTATAAATATATATATTTAATAAAAAATGTCTAAAATATTTTGGTAAAATAGGCATGTACAGTATTATACCGTAAATAAAAAATCCCCTTTTTATATACGCAAATAACATCAAGAAAAATAAATCTTTACTAAAATCTAATGTTCATTATTGGTAAAAGTAAAAATATACAAAATGATAGTTCATCCCTGAAACTTCTACCAAACGGCCTTAAAGGACGTCTGCCGGCCACAATGGCAAGGTCTCAGGGCGAAAACCGAGCCGTCTGAGACGCCTTTAATTAATGCAGCACTAACAGATAACGTTACGCGACGCACTGAAGATGACACTCTTACTTGCTCTCGATATTGCCAAAATATGAACCATAAGATTAATTTAAAATTAAATATATATTTCAAATAAATATATCTGAGTTAGATTATTTTTAAATATTTATTATAACTTTTATGGTTGTGATAGATTAGTATTATTTTTCTATTTTTGAATAAAATATAATTCAATCATGTAACATCGTTTAAAAGTATCAAAGTATACCAAATCAACACTATTATAGTGATATACACATATCGACTACGGGGAGGAAAAGGGACGTAACCCACATTGCACAAATATTACAGGAAGCGCAAAAAACGTTTTATTAATGCTTTTGAGCCAAAGTCACAATCTTCAAGTGCATGAAGATTAAAGTTGGTGTTTTAATAACTCAATATGATATTAATTTAATAATTTATCAAAAAAAAACAATAAAATTGAATAGATTGAAGCTATATTCAATAGTCGCTAATTGCACGAGCCATCGGGGTTTCAAATTTAAAAGCTAAATTTAAACACTAATACGGCATTTTCAGCTTATGTTCTTTTGGGTTCCATGACAACTGCACGCATGACAGCTGCGCACATGACAAGTGCTCACATGACAAGTGCACACACATACAACTGCACGCATGACAAGTGCTCACATGGCATCTGCGCACACGTTGAAGTGCTCACAGAAATTAATATTAAGACATTTTATACTTAATTTACGTAATTATGGTATTGGTAGATTTTTATTTCAATGTGCCAGCATTTTAATGTGTGCGCAGATGTTATGTGTGCACTTATCATGTGAGCACTTGTCATGTGTGCAGCTGTCATGCGTGCAGTTGACTGGTCACCGTTCTTTTGATAGAACGTGTATTGAGTTGCATACATTCTGATTATCGAATAAAAGCTTTTTTTTTAAATTGAGGGTTATGTCCTTTTTTCTTTCCACGATATATATTTATAATATACATAGTATAGGCCTGGTAACTAACTAACCGCTTAACTCATATACAGCTTATTATAATTCAATATTTTATTAATGAGAAAATGGTAATACAGTGATAGATTATGGTCACGTTAATTTTACCATGGCAATTTGATTTAAAAGTCTATGTGCTTGCTAAGCGTTCAACAGAGATAAAGTATAAGTATAAAGTCCTTAAGGGTGACCAATTTATTTAATTGACAACGGATCCAATAATAAATAGTTATGTGATCTATATGCTTCTCGTGTTTTGAAATGGACGTGAATAAAAATGACAAAATTTATTGGAAAACGCTATAAATTGTTATATGCATAATAATCCCTTTTTTATGTTAAGATTTAAAGGTATTCTGCCTACTTAAGTATAATGTTTCACGAGTGATAAAATATTCCAAGATAATATTATATTTCCCACGCCTATCAAATTCGGCACAAAGAGAAGATATTGCTGTTATTTATGGTGACGATTAGAGATTTGAATAATATTTTAGAAGTGTTAAGATTTATACGTGATAAAATTTTATTTATACTGGCTGAATATTCATTAGTTTTTATGAATTGGCAGCATTTTTTTATTTAAAAATTAAAGATAAGCTAAGACATTTTTTTCTTACTTTGGTTTCAATAGAAGAGGTAGCAAATCTTATTTTATTGTTATGTCTTTTATGAGCGCCTTTTAAAGACGAGTATCAATTAACTATTAAATAAATAAGATTTCATAGTTTTTTTCCATTATATGGTTAAATAGATACCAAAATTACTAACGTATTTTAACAATAATTAATATTATCAATAGCGACTGATAAAAAATAATTTTCTATCTTGAAACTTTGTCATAATTATAAATTTCAAGAAAAATCATTATTTTGACAATTTAAAGGCCGTATTAAGAAAAATTTAAATATGTAAAACTACTTTTGATATGATATGTATCTTCAACAGCCTAGAGGTTAGCGTGCACGGCTTGGACTCAAAGATCCCGAATTCAATACAAATATGCAGGAATGGATACGCATTCAGTTATTTACTGAACACTAATTACTTGTAAACAAATCTGTTAATACATGTCTAGATTGGAGATCTATATACTTCATTACTAGAATGAATGTATTCATACTGTATGCATCCATATGCTCCACTTTCAGAGAAGACATGGTAAACAAAAGTTAAAAAAAAACATGTTTACTCAATAATTGACGCAATTGGTGTAATAGATTTGTTAGATGCTCTCAATTAACTCATTAGTTCTATAAATGTGGTATTTCGCCTTAGGCCTTGTGATGACGTGTGGTTGGACTATTGAACGTCCTCTCTTGCTCACTCACCTATTTACAGTTATTTTGCATCTCTGTTACCGACAATCTACTGCTATCACTCTGTCGCCGTGGCATATATTGTAGCCTCGGCCTTATATTACATTAGCAAAAAATATTGGATCTGCACGTATCCGACAGCATCAACATAGAAAGTATGGAACTCAAAAACTCCAGGGAGTCGTTGCTATAATCTATAATATATAGCAAACTCTTCAACACGTGATATTGTCTTACGTTCATCATTTTATTTATATATCAATCGTAAAAAACCTCGGCGAACAAAGGTTTAAGCATAAACATAACCACTAGAACATACATAAAAATTTGAAATTAATCTTCTTCTTGTGGCTCCGCATTTTGATTTGGGATAAAAATTGAATTTTACTTTACAGTAAGAACCACAACGATTATGGAAAATATGAAGTTTTAAAGTATAACATCTAATGTTTTACACTTGCAATGCAAGAACAAAAAAATGTGATGGTATTAACTTTCAATTATTTGTCAGCAAGTTTCTAAAAATGGTGCTGTTGGTGGTTTAAAAATATTTATTTTTTTATTACTCATTTCAAAATAAAAAAAAATAATTAAAATTCCAATCACAAACTCCAATAACCTTTATTATATTTGTTCAAAATGTGTCATAAATATTCGTGCTCTCGGTCACAGAACACAAGTATAAAAGAAAAACTTTTTGTAATCATCATAAAACGATTGTCACTGTAAAAAGGCTTAAGTGCCGAAGAAAAGAGGCTGTATTTTGTACGAACCATTCTCAGTTACATTAAGGAACAAAACAAGTTTTGTCTTCAATCGGCGCCTCCATAATGAGTGTAACGCTTTCAATGCCGAGTGAGTTTTTAAATTACATCTCAAATATCGTTTATTTTTCCAATATTTCTTCATGAGCACTAGAGTGGATATTGAAGAAATATGAATTTTTCTCTGTTTTAAAATATAATAAATTATTTTTTTCCGTTTGAAATAATAAATAACCTATTGTTAATAAGAAATAAAATTTCAGTGTAGATTGTTAGGATGCAATTGTAATGTTATCCTTTTGAGGCTAATTTATTTTTTCTAATATATTATTTGAGTTACGGATTTAAATAAGTAAATATATAATTATAGCAATAAGTAGTAAAGTATTTGACAGTTCAATAGGACTAAATATATAATATACTAGTGATGAAGATTGGGGGCATATCTTTGTTTAGTTCGGGTTAGAACAAAATTTACCTAAGATATCCATTCCGTTGGTTTCAAGGTTTTTTAAAAACCGGTGCACGTCTATTTTTAGAGATAACAGCTAAAACTACTATGCTCAAGTAATATTATTCAATCTAGAAATGAAAAGGAAAGTTATTGTGAAACGGTGACCAATTTACTACTATCCTTATATTATTTATTGAATAACAGATAAGATAGTCAGGACATATCTTCACACAGTAGAAATCCATATGCTTCACTTTCAGAGAGGATATGTTAAAAAAATGTTTAGCTATGATTATAATATGGATATGAAGTGTACGAGGTATATATTATACAATAAATGTATATATTATTTACGTCAAAGCTTCATTGATTACATTACTTCAAATATTATATTACAATATATACATATCATCACCTTTTTTAATGTTAATCTTATATTGATTACTGTAAAAAGTATTTTGTTTTGTAGTATGTGATGACATATAATTACATTAATTGTCATAGTAGAAATTGAAAAAAAAATGTTATTTTGGAGTTGAGAGATTGAAATGTATACACACGTATGATAATATGGGACGTATGGTAGCTTGTAAGGGTAAAATAAAGTTGACATTAATAAAAAAATAACAATTTTACAGACAACGGGTTAAGAATTTACGCGGTATACAATAACACCACTAACAAAAGAATTATAACCTGAATCAAAGGGAAAAAAACAGCGAAATCAACCAGGATTAAACGAGCAATGTGCGGTGGTATTTTTTCTTCTGCTTCATAACGATTCCCAACATATCGGATAACAACAAATGCATATCAGCTGAGATTACCACAACAGATACTCACTATTTGAAAGTCAGATGTCATGAACCATTGTATTGATGTATTGTTCTAAATGATTAATTAGACCACAAACATTAAAGTCTATCGTCGTTATTGAATGAACAATTCAAATCTTGGCAAGTAACACTTTTGGTTTTATCTTGTGCATAGTAGTATAATTTTATTAAGCCCGACAATTAATTCAAAACATAAAAGAAATTTTCGTCTCTATGTAGTTTGACCAACCACGTTTTACAAAGTATCATTTTTTTAACATCTCAATTATTAAGTAAAGAGCTTATTTTTTGATAATTTAAAGAGAAGAAGTAATTCGTTTTAATACTTTAAAATACTTCAGATAGTTATATTGATATTACTTCATAATTATAAGTGTTTACATAATTATGTGATTGTGATAAAAGTATTGCTATGAAACTGTATATTGAAAGGTAATCAAAAAATACCTTCAATGGAAAATTTAAGTAACATATGTTTCTTTACAATGAGCAGTGTTCAACAATTTCCGACAAAAATTCACATTTTATCAATTTTTTATACATTATAGATTTTTCATCTTATTTTTTGATGTGGCAAATTTTCTGGTATTTGGTTGAATTAAAAGCTTAACATACTTTGTTCATATTTTTATTAAAGATTAATTAGTATATTTCTACTGAGGAAGTAAATAATAAATATGTTGTAAGCGTGATATTAAATTTGGGATTTGTTATTATTTTCTTAGATAAACGAAATCCCATGGTTTACGATCACTTATTACAAAAGCATACCTTCAACTCACCGCCGAGTAATATAAGAATCTATTGTGACGACATGTAAATTTACGATACGGCCTCTCACCAGATGAATACAATAAAAATCTTTAACTCCATTTCATATAAATATATCGGACCGGCTTGTAATTGCCTAAAAAAGCAAAGCGAGATTCTGGTTGACATTTGATATGGTAAAACGTCTAATTTTATAGCATTTTAGTCTTTATCGTTTGACTATAAACATATCCGTAGTCTTTTGTCACACCTTTTGTGTCGCTCGCTAGATTACCATAGACTCAAGAGATTTTTTGAGTGGCTTGAACCAAAGACAATATCATCTTGATATCAGTTAAAAAATATGTGTTACTTAAAGATTTATTTCAATTGATTTAAATGTGTTCACGATTTAACTCAAATGTAATCAAAATTAAAGCAACATACTTTTATTAAAAAAATTTAAAGTATACATAATGATGATTTATTCAAGTTAAAAATATTTAGTCAAAAAGACTGGTTATACTATATATTTTTCGTTACAATGAATTTCCAATCACGATAAAAACCCCCCTATAATAAAATGCGTGAAACTTACATAAAATCTATTAAATTTAAACTAATTTAGTGGCATATTCTTCAATTATTATGAAGTCGAATATGTATTTTAAATTTATAAATAATTTCAAAATTTTATTAGGTTATTATATTTAAATAGTGCAGCTCTTAATATCAAAAAGTAGCAAAATCTCACGGCGAACAAGGAGGTGTTTTCTTGACAAGGCTAGATATTAACAGGGTATTATAAGTTAAAATAAGAATCACGCACACTCTAGTGCACGCCAACCAAAGTCTTGGAAAGCTGCTTCTGGGACACTTCTGGCACTTACGGAGAGAGCCTCACATTTGTTACGACACGGTATACGCCCGCATAACGGATGGGGATACGTGGCGGATGGTGGAGGGGAAAGCAAGTGCAACATTTATTGATAACTTGAAATAAGTATTGATAGAAATTATTAGTATCGAGGCACATATAGGAGTACATCACTCTTGGAGTTAATCGATGTCATAAATCATTAATGTTGATAATGAATGATATTGAAGTTTTTTTTTTTTTT